>APFE031596487.1:0-12751 GCA_000404065.3 Pinus taeda | reverse complement strand
ATGGTTGACCATGGTTGATTTTCAAATTGAGACAATCCTTGTTACAATGCAACGTTGGACCATGGTTGAGCATGCTTAACCATTGTTGATTTTCATATCAATACAATATTTGTGACAATGCGATGTTTGACCATGGTTGACCATGATTGACCATGTTTGATGTTATAAATATTAGGTTGACCAAGGTTGACCATGATTGACCATATTTGACTATGATTATCATATTGAGACAATCTTTGTCATAATGCAACGTTCGACCATGGTTGAGACAATGATTGATTTTCATATCGAGACAATATTTGTCACAATGCTACATTGGACCATGGTTGATATTCATATTGAGAAAATCCTTGCCACAATGCGACATTCGACCATGGTTGGCTATGATTGATCATGGTTGACCATGATTGATATTATAAAACGAAGGGAATAATAAAGTCAAGGAATTGGTATAATAAACCCAAGGGATTAACTCTAAAACCCCAAGGGATTATGAACCCAAGGGAATAATATTAAGCCCAAGAGACTAATATTATAAAACCAAGGTATATAATATTGAGCATGCTTGACCATGATTTATTTTCAAATCGAGAAAATATTTGTCACAATGCAACATTAAACCATGATTGACCATGGCTGATTACAAACCCAAGGGATAAATATTATAAACCCAAGGTATATAAACCCCAAGATAAATAATATAAATAGTAAAATAAACATGGTTGACCATGGTTTGCCATAGTTGATTTCTTATTGAAAAAATATTTGTCACAATGCGACGTTAGACTATGGTTGACCATGATTGATTTTCATATTGAGAGAACCTTTCTCACAATGCGACATTGAATAATGGTTGACCATGTTGTCATAATGTGACGTTGGACGAAGAGACAATCTTTGTCATAATGTGAGGGATTGATATTATAAACCCAAGGGAATAATAAACCCAAAGGATTGATATTATAAACCCGAGGGAATAATAAGCCCTAGAGATTAATACTAAAATCCCAAGATATTATGAACGCAAGGGAATAATATTAAACCCAAGGGATTAATATTATAAACCCAAGGTATATAAACCGTAAAATAAATATTATAAACACTAAAATAAACATGGTTGACCATGGTTGATTTTCAAATTGATACAATCCTTGTCACAATACGATGTTGGACCATGGTTGAGCATGCTTAACCATGGATGATTTTCATATCAACACAATCTTTGTGACAATGTGACGTTCGACCATGGTTGACAACGACTGACCATGGATGACAATGTTTGATTTTATAAATCTTAGGTTGACCATGATTGACCATAGTTGACTATGATTATCATATTGAGACAATATTTGTCATAATGCGACGTTGGACCATGATTGATTTTCATATCGAGACAATATTTGTCACAATGTGACGGTTGACCATGGTTGATTTTCATATTGAGACAATAATTGCCACAATGCTACAGAAGACCATGGTTGACCATGCTTGGCTATGATTGACCATAGTTGACCATGATTGATATCATAAAACAAAGGGAATAATAAATTTAAGGGATTGGTATAATAAACCCAAAGGATTAACACTAAAACTCCAAGGGATTATGAACCCAAGCGAATAATATTAAATCCAAGAGACTAATATTATAAAACCTCAGATAAATATTATAAACACTAAAATAAACATGTTTGGCCATGGTTGATTTTCGTTTTGAGACAATCCTTGCACAATGCAATGTTGGACCATGGTTGAGCATGCTTAACCATGGTTGATTTTCATATCAACACAATCTTTGTGACAATGCGACATTTGACCCTGGTTGATCATGATTGACCATGCATGACTATGTTTGATTTTAAACTATGGTTGACCATGGTTGACCGTGATTATCATATTGATAATCTTTGTCATAATGCGGAGTTCGACCATGGTTGAGACAATGATTGATTTTCATATTGAGACAATCTTTGTCGCAATGCGACGATGGACAATGATTGTCTTTATAAAACATGGTTGTCAATGGTTGAATAATATTAAACCCAAAGGACTAATATAATAACCCAAGTTATATAAACCCTAAGATACATGTTATAAACACTAAAATCAACATGGTTGGCCATGGTTGATTTTCATATTGAGACAATCATTATCACAATTTGACGTTGGACCATGTGTGGGCATGATTGATTTTCAAATCGAGAAAATCTTTGTCACAATGCAACATTGGACCATGGTTGATTATAAACCCAAGGGAATAATTAACCCAAGTGATTAATACTAAAAACCGAAGGGATTATGAACCTAAGTTAATAATAACCATGTCATAATGTGATGTTGGACGAAGAGACAATCTTTGTCATAATGTGAGGGATTGATATTATAAACCCAAGGGAATAATAAACCCAAGGGAATAATAAACCCAAAGGATTGATATTATTGACCTGAGGGAATAAAAAGCCCTAGAGATTAATAATAAAACCCCAAGATATTATGAACGCAACAGAATAATATTAAACCCAAGGGACTAATATTATAAACCCAAGGTATAGAAATTGTAAAATAAATATTATAAACACTAAAAGGAACATGGTTGGCCATGGTTGATTTTCAAATTGAGACAATCCTTGTCACAATACGACGTTGGACCATGGTTGAGCATGCTTAACCATGAGCGATTTTCATATCAACACAATCTTTGTGACAATGTGACGTTTGACCATGGTTGATGATGATTGACCATGGATGACCATGTTTGATTTTATAAATCTTAGGTTGACCAAGGTTGACCATGATTGAACATTGTTGACTATGTTTATCATATTGAGACAATATTTGTCATAATGCGACATTGGACCATGGTTGAGACAATGGTTGACTTTCATATCGAGACAATATTTGTCACAATGTGACGTTGGACCATGGTTGATTTTCAATGCGACATAAGACCATGGTTGGCTATGATTGACCATAGTTGACCATGTTTGATATCATAAAACAAAGGGAATAATAAATTTAAGGGATTGGTATAATAAACCCAAGGGATTAACACTAAAACCCCAAGGGATTATGAATCCAAGCGAATAATATTAAATCCAAGAGACTAAGATTATAAAACCTCAGATAAATATTATAAACACTAAAATAAACATGTTTGGCCATGGTTGACCATGGTTGATTTTCATTTCGAGACAATCCTTGTCACAATGCGACAATGTGACATTCGACCTTGGTTGATCATGATTGACCATGCATGACTATGTTTGATTTTAAAACATGGTTGACCATGGTTGACCGTGATTATCATATTTAGAATCTTTGTCATAATGCGGAGTTCGACCATGGTTGAGACAATGATTGATTTTCATATTGAAACCATCTTTGTCACAATGTGACGATGGACAATGATTGACTTTATAAAACATGGTTGTCAATGGTTGAATAATATTAAACCCAAAGGACTAATACAATAGCCCAAGTTATATAAACCCTAAGATACATATCATAAACACTAAAATCAACATGGTTGGCCATGGTTGATTTTCATATTGAGACAATCATTGTCACAATGTGACGTTGGACCATGTGTGAGCATGATTGATTTTCAAATCGAGAGAATCTTTGTCACAATGCGACATTGGACCGCGGTTGATTATAAACCCGAGGGAATAATTAATCCAAGTGATTAATACTAAAAACACAAGGGATTATAATCCCAAAGGATAAATATTATAAAACCAAAGGCATATAAACCCTAAGATAAATAATATAAACAATAAAATAAACATGGTTGACCATGATTGGCCATGGTTGATTTTCTTATTGAGAAAATATTTGTCACAATGTGACTTAGACTATGGTTGACCAGAGAACCTTTCTCAAAATGCGACATTGGATAATGGTTGACCATGGACAACCATGTTGTCAAAATGTGACGTTGGACGAAGAGACAATCTTTTTCACAATGTGACCATTGTTGAACCTGTTTAACCATGGTTGATTTCTATATTGAAACAATATTTCTTAGAATGTGATGTTGGAACATGGTTGACCAAGGATGACTATGGTTGTCACAATGTGACATTGGACCAAGAGACAATCTTTGTTACAATGTGACCATGGTTAAACATGATTAACCATGGTTGATTTTCATATTGATACAATCTTTGTCAGAATCCGACATTGGAACATTGTTGATTTCCGTATTGAGACAATCCTTGTCACAATGCGACATTGGACCATGGTTGAACATGATTGATTTAAATGTTGATACAATCTTTGTCACAATATGACATTTGACCATGGTTGATTTTCATATTGAGACAAACTTTGTCACAATGCAACATTGGGCCATGGTTGACCATGGGTTTTAAAACCCAAGGTAAAATATTATAAACCTTGAAATAAACATGGTTGACCATGTTTGATTTTTTTATTGAAAAATCTGTCATAGTGCGACGTTAGACTATGGTTAACCATGATTGATTTTCATATTCTAACAATGTGACGTTAGATAATGGTTTACCATGGTTGATTTTCATATTGAGACAATATTTGTCACAATGTGACTTTGGAGCATGGTTGACCATGGATGACCATGTTGTCACATGTGACATGGACTAGGATACAACCTTTGTCACAAGGTGACTATGGTTCATTTCCATATTGAGACAATCATTTTCAAAATGTGACGTTGGGGCCATAGTTGACCATGATTGATTTTCATATCTAGACAATCTTTCTCACAATGCTACATTGTACCATGGTTGATTTTCATATTGAGACAATCATTATCACAATGTGATAATCGACCATGGTTGATCATGGTTGATTATGATTGACCATGGTTGAGCATGATTGATATTGTAAACCCAAGGCAATAATAAACCCAATGGATTGATATTATAAATCCAAGGGATTAATACTAAAACCCGAAGGGATTATGAACCCAAGAGAATAATATTAAACCCAAGAGATTAGTATTATAAACTCAAACAATATAAACCCTAAGAAAATTATTATAAACACTAAAATAAACATGGTTGACTATGGTTGATTTTGATATTGAGACAATCTTTGTCACAATGCAATGTTGGAGCATGGTTGACCATGCTAAACCATGGTTCATTTTCATATAAACACAATATTTGTGACAATGCGACATTCAACCGTGGTTGACCATGATTGACCATGGATGACCATGTTTGCTTTTATAAAACATGGTTAACCATGGTTGACCATGATTATCATATTGAGACAATCTTTGTCATAGTGCCACATTGGACCATGGTTGAGACAATCATTGATTTTCATATTGAGACAATATTTGTCACAATGCAATGTTGGATCATGATTGACCATGATTAACTATGGTTGACCACGATTTTTTTTGTTAGTCTAATTTATTGGAATAGACTAACGCGTGTATTTTACTTATCAATCCGGGTTGGTAAACTTAGAAGCAAACAAAAGTATATGGAATCTTAGATTAAACTAGTGTAGGAAGTAGTTGTTTATATGAAAATAATGGAAATACAAATTACAAATATAAAATTACTAAAAAGAAAACATTGAAATTTTAATCTAGAAGCAAGAGTGCAATGAGTCTTTGTGGAACATAGCTAACGAGGAAAAGACTCTAACTTAGAGGTCCTGGTTGTCCTTCCTCATTATCCTTATTCCAACAAGACCAGTTCCACCATAAAGCATAACATAACCAAAGTAGTAAAGATTAAATGCATAAACACAATTTCCAATTCCATTCCTAGCTCACAAGGAAAAGGCTCCAACTTGGAGACCTAGGTTGTCCTTCCTTATTCAAACTAGTCATTGAAAGGAGATCATTCCAAAAGTGTAAATGGTACCCAATTCAAGAAAGTAGTGAAAATTAAATGCAATATTTCCATTTCAGTTCTTAATATAGAAGGAAGATGATCTAACTCATATGTCTTGGTTGACCTTCCCTGCTTAAACCAATTACTGGAAGGAAATCGTGAACATGACATATAATGAATCTATTAAGAAAATATTTACAAGAAATTATAAAGGAAAGAATATAAAATATTCACAATTATAGACAAAATTATATTGCAGTGTACTTAGCTCGAAATGGGGGCCCTTTACCCTTGATTGGTACAGTTGAAACTATCAGCTATTGTAGATCAACAATCAATTTCCACAACAAGAACATCAATAAAATAGATGACAAGTTCTTCAAATTATATTCAGAAATAGAGAAGTCTCAATAGTCATAATACATGTTCATAGTTGCTAAATAATTATGCTTAAATAAGTTAAAAATATAGAAAAAATTCAGCTAAAATAGTTGTAACAACCTATAAAAGTCCTAATCCATCTAATAATATCAAACTCATTCCTTTTGTTGCACAAAATATGGTAGGATTCCACAAAATCACAAAATTGCTCCTTAAATCAGGGGATTTTCTGGGTGACTAGTTAAGTTTGAACAGCTTTGACTGGACATGTTCTGACTCATTTGGACTATGAAAATAGGAGTCTGTTCATCCTTGGTTCCCATACTTCTCAAATATATATTTAGTTTCCACCTAGGTGTCATGCACATATGACTTCAATGGAGCCATTACGAGAAATTCTATTCTAGTAAAAAAAAAAAAATTGATACCCCATTTTTACTAAAAATTCTAAAACTTAAAAGACAATTATTTTAGTGCAATAAGAGACAAAAATATGGGAAAATGACCATGGTATGATGGTAAGGGATGATAGAAATATGGAAAATTCATCGTGAAAAATGGTAAAATTGAGGGCTAGCATCCCCCTGTTGCTGATTCTTAAGCATGTCCTCATGCTTGCCTCTGTCTCTTTGATCTTCTGCCTCTGTATGTTGACTGTTCTGCTGATGTACATGTGGCTCTGTCCCCTGATGTTGAAGCTTCCTACTAAGTTGCCTGCAAAAATATATTAATGTCCTTATGTCTTTTTATTTATTTGTTTTATAAATCTTTGTTTTCACTTTTTGTTTCTCATACTTAAATTCTCATTGTTTACAAATGATCGAAACAATAAGCTTTGAAATTTTTTACTTTGTACTATGGAATTCCAACAATCAGTATTAACTATGACCATGTGATGAAAACTATATGCACAGTTTATACATGATGAACACCTTGACGGTCAACAAGAGTGTGTAGATTGTTTCCAATGCCAAAATCACATAGAATTAATATGAAATTATCAATACGGTTATGGTCATAATCAATTATTATTTTCTTTATATGCAGGGTACCTTCATGCTTTTGAAACCTGTAATTCTAAAGTTCTTATTTTAAACAAATCAGTTATATTCTTCACGTACCCTCAACATCTTCTTGTGCCAATCTTGCAATGTCACACAGTCACAGAGAAAACACCAATCGAACATATCAAAGCTTATTTCACTTGTGCAGGGGGTTTCCTTCTTGCCATAAATATGCTACAAAATAACTTGTCCTAATTCTTTTTATGACTAGGCATTCACTTTCAACTTAGCAACTATTTTTCCCACACAGTCTACAAAATAAGGGTTGAAAGAACCAGGAAAATATTCCAAATAGCAATGAAGTTGAGAAAAATATCTGTGAGGAGCCTAATTGGGTTTGTTCTGAAGAAAACCCATATTTTCATTTTTCAAATTTCATTTTCGTTTGCTCAAAAAAATTAATGGAAAATAGTGGCTTCTTAAAAATTTCAACTTTTTAAAACTGTAGTTGAATTCAATGTTTTCTAGAAGATATGGTGCCTGAATCCTTACTTGTTACCTCCACTGGTAGTTGGTTCGATTCCTTCTATGGTTGAATGCACAGGTGTTTGCTTACCAAGACTTTGCATTATATTCTCAAAAATTCTGAACTGGAACGTTGATTTGAACCATTGGTTAATACCCAAGGAGAAAATTTTTGAATTGAAATGTCAAATTCTGGACTGATATGCAAATTCTTGGTCATTGAAAAAAAGGAGCAATTCCTGAAATTGTAATGTAAAATTTCTGAGCTAAGATACTACCTCTATTTCTGCTAATTAAAATGGGGAGAAGCCTCTATTTTAACATCTCAAAAACACTTTTTGGAAAATACCTTGTGTCAAAATACCTTAGAAAACAATCATCTGATCACTACCCTCTTTATAATCGAGTTCTGGACACCTACATGTTTTATTTTAACCTTCTCTGCCTTCAACTTTTAAAATCAACACCATATTTGTTTCAGAAATCAAATTCTGGAAATTATTGAACAATTTATTTCAAATTAGCCCTCTCTGTCTCCTAAGAAATCGAAATCAAATTCTGGAAATGAACATTTTTTTTCAAATTAACCTTCTATGTCTCCTCAAAAATCGAATGCTGGAGAAATCAAAATGTTGGAGATGTACTTATCAGGAGAAATTGAATGTTGAACAAATCAAAATGCTGAAGAATGCTCAAATTAACCACTGCAAGCACTTATTCATTCATTGCCTGTTTAGAAGTCGATTTTTAGAAATAGAAATGAAAATCAACCTACAAGGCGATCACAGTTCTGATCAGCTGCATAATATTATCGTTCATTACTTCCTCAAAAATCGAAATCTAGAAAATAAAAATCAACCTACAGGTCTTTGGCAATCACAATTCATCTCTACTTTCAATATTAATTAGCATTTCTATTCACTACCTCTACAAAAAGAAAACCTTGGAAGAAATCGAATTTTGCGTGTTCTCCAATAGTTACCATTCATTTTGGATTTTTCATTGAGTTTAATTAATGCAACTGGAGTTTTATGTGTAGAAACCTCACACCTGGAGCTTGAATGCAAACCTTTGATGCCACTGCGCAATTGAGAACTCGGATTTGCCACCAACGCTTGCCTTGCTTGGAGTTTGTAACATTGTTAACTGAGGTTTTACATTGCCAGTTATTTAAATGCAAATCTGATGCAGGAGCATTCAGCTCAAGAAAAATCATTGTATTCTAGTAGACATAGGGGGTCTTGTGTTTCAAGGAAGTTGGTTTCCTAAGTATTGAATTAATGTAATTATTTAATGTTTTGAGTGATTTTAATGAGAATAGGAATTAACTGAATATTGTGGGCATAACTGTAAATGTTCTCGAATGTAGAAGAACATGAGAGATTTAGGATAGTTGAGTGATGAGAGGATTGAGAATTGATTGTGAATCTTAGATTAGGAGTTAGTTCATGATTTTGTGGATTTGAGAGAATCCTTAGGGATGAAAAAGAGATTTTAGGATTCTGTTGATAAGCTCATGGATCTAAACCAGGAATTGGTTTTAGAATTCCTTTTTGTATAAGTGTAAGCCTAAAAGGCATAGACAGGGGTAGATAGAGAGACAGAGAGAGAGTTAGACATTTAGCTAGTGTTTGTAAGCCTACGAGCAAATAATGAACAGAGGCTATTAAATTAGAATATCAAGCCAAGAGAGACAGAGATATTCATTATGTAATTGTTTGTTGAATATATATATAATATATATATATATATATATATTATAATATATCTTATATATATATATATATATATATTATATATATGCCACATTATATTCAAATTCCAATTTATACAAGTGTGTTATCGAATATTAAATGATGAATGAATGAATTAGCATATTCTGTGTAATAGAGAGTTGTAGGCGAGTTTGACGATTACACAGAGAAATACATGAAGAGGAGGATCATAATGGATCGTTGAATCCATTAAAGAGATCAAATTCGAAGCTCAGGAGGAAGTGCGTAGTGGAATAGCTGAGGGACCAAAATATTGAAGAAACCCGAAACCATAGTGGAACTCTGAAGGAATAGCATAAAAACTTAAGTAAACAGAGTAGCTGAGAAGTGAAGAGGTGATATACAACAATCGTTGGATCTAACGGATCAATGGACCAGATCGAATCGTAGAGGAGACAGAGGAATATCGCATCGGCGAAAACCCTTCAAGTGTTGTCGGATGGTCAAAGGGAATAAGCGATTGCGATCATGCGATTAATAGTCAATCGTCCGATCGCGATCCTAATCAATGGTTGATATGTAATCACATATCGCAAAGGTTAAAGTCAAGGGATAGTGGAATAGCGATGGTGACATGCGATAGCGATAAGCGCTGATCGGAGATCGACGATCAGAGGTTGGGCGTTTCAGAGATCGGAGCAACAATGCGGAAATACTTGGTATTAACGGACCTGATGATATTTATATATGCGGGTCTATAATATTTGAAGTCCACTTATGTGTTTCGGAGCGAAATTTCAATGTATTTCCTCTGTATTTCGTTAAAGTGTTGTGCCGAGTCTTTTAATGCAAAAGTGGTGCTAAATGATTCCGATAGTCGCATATCAGAGTCAGAGGGGTGATAAGATCATACATGTGGTATGACCACGACAAATTGCGATGAGCAATTGTGATAAAGACAATTCTTGGGAAATGTGCAAACGCTGAGTAAAGCGGAAAAAGGTATGATACACATGTTTTTATGTGCATTCTCTTATAATAGAATTATAATGGGTTAAAGCGTCGAATGAAGGGTTTTAATGGTTTTCCAATTATAACCCAAAGTTATAAAGTGGATTCGGTTTATAAGTGTGGACATAAAGTTTATTAAAGGTTTATGAGGGGTGATCGAGTCCCGATAGAAAAGTTGGGTTTAATGAAGACTGGGCTATTAAATTGAAATGTTTTCGCATGAGTTCTGATTAAGGGGGCCTTAACCATTGTTCATTTATAATTAATTCTTGACCGGAATGTCATATTAATTCCTGGGGTAAATGGTTTATGCATAGGTATATATGCATATTGTGGGTAAAGTAGGGGTAACCCTGTGTCATTTGGTATCAGAGCAGAACAAAGAAATTATGTGTGAAAGTTTCTTTGGAAGAATTTAGAACAGAGACATGTGGAAAGATGTGTATGCAGGCAAAGGAGATCAGATTCTAATCTGACAGCGAAGCAACCAGAGTAAATCTGGAATATTGTTACGTTCTTAGAGGCAGGTGAGTAAGAATTAAGAAGAGACTGCAGAAACATAAAAATCTACAGTGATGTTTTGAAGAATGGAGATTCACTTGGTTGTGAAGAGTGGGTGGAGAAACCATGCAGGTAATGTTTTCTTTAACTCTGATTTGGGTTTTGCTGGATAAAGAAATAGATTGAAGATTGATAGTTGCAGCCAATGAAGTATCTCAGCAAAATAAGATCAAGTCTTAAGAAGCAGTAATGGAAGAAACTCGTAAGGATTTCCGAGTGGAAGAAAACTCAACAAAGGAGAAATTGTTGCCGATAGTTAAGCTTTGCCAAGATAAAGCTGGAATAATGGAAGAAAGAATCAGACTCTAAATCTGATTGACAGTTGCTGAATATTGGGAATTTGTGTAGTGGAAGCATAAAGCTATGTTGAAACAGTTTTGCAAAAATGGTGAGATCCTGAAGGTAGGTGAAGGTATGCAAATTTGTCTAATGATTAGCAGATATTGAATGAATAAAGTTTTAGAGCAAGATTACAATAGTTAAACTGTAAGAGGGATGTTTGTAAGTTCTTGAAGTAACAAAGTTTGAAGATACAAATGAAGGCTAGTGGAAAGAACAGTGCATTCCAAAGTGCAGGTGAATGGGAGGACAAGATCAGACAAAGATCTTAAAATTGAGGAGATATGTTCTTATTTTAATTTGAATTGAAGATTGGAGACTTGTGCTTTTTATATTTATGCACAGGTAGCAACAGAGGAAGGTGAGAAGATTTTAGCAACCTAGAGCGAGAAGTGCTCAATTGGTTCCAAAGAAAAGAACCAGAGAAATGCCAACATACTGAGCTCAGAGGATATGTAGCAAGAAGGAGACTTGTTACTACAGGGGTATTGTTGCAGCTCACAAAGATAATTCCACAGAGGATGTGATAGAATTTATAAGAGATAAAGGAAGCTGGTAAGAGTTTCTAAGTGAAAGCAGAAATGTGGCAGAACTTTGAGGAATTCCAACAGAGATTGGATAAAGAGGACAATTGTGTTCTTGGAAAGTACAGATGAGTTGAAGCCTAGAAGGAGCAAAGAGAAGTGCTCAAAGGAGGTTCCAGAGGTAGAGAACAAATTGCTTGCCAAAACACCAAGTACAGAGGAGAGCTTGGTGAGGTAAGTGGCAACAAAGCAGACTTGTTGTTGTAGAGGCTTTAGTGGAGCTCATAGTGAGTGAGTGAGGAACTCATAGAGATGCAGAGGATGATGACTAGTGACAATCATAACAAAGGTTTTGAAAGAGATCACAGCAGAGGACAAAAGGAGAAGGATGCCAAGACAAATGGCATGAGAATGAGTGATGAAGAATATGATAGAGAAATGGCTAAGATATCCGTTCAGCTTGAAGTATTAATGGAAATATTTCAGAGAAATGAGATGGACCAGAAATATGGTTACATCATGAGAAATAAAGTGAAGTGGAAGAGGCTACAAGAGAAGAGGAATCAACAGGTGAATATGCAGTTAATAAAGGAGCTAAGGGAACTTGAATAGATTATAGATGTCAAATTGAAGATAGAGAAGCTCGAAAGAGTAGAGCTACAACAAAAGGAAGATGTTGAAGTTTTGATATGTGAACCAGAACGCGGACCATTACTTTTTGAAAGTGATGAAGAGACAGAGGAGTTGGATCATATGAATGATTCAGAGCAACCAAAAGAATTGATGACTGAAGCATCAAATGAGGCCGAAAGGTCTTGTATTTTTAAAATTAATGATTTGTGTATGATTGCAGGTTTGGA
>APFE031596479.1:0-12439 GCA_000404065.3 Pinus taeda | reverse complement strand
ACAAGGATGGAACCTACATTAGATGGATAGACCGTGTTCTTGCACGGTTCGATCAAAGAAGAGGTCTATATGGAGCAACCTTAAGGATTTGAGATTTATGATTGAAAATCTCATGTATGCAGGTTGAAGAAGGCTCTCTATGGGCTGAAGCAAGCACCCCAAGCATGGTATGAGAGGATCGATAGCGACTTGATGAAGCTAGGATTCACTAGGAAGGAAGCTGATCCTAACCTTTACTTTAAGGTTGAAGATGACAAACCTCTCAGACTTGTGTTGTATGTGGATGACCTCTTTCTAACAGGTGCATACCCTCTCATTCACAAATGTAAGAGGGACTTGGTTTCTGAATTTGAAATGAAGAACCAAGGACTTGAAGTGTGGCAAAAGCCAAGGGAAATTTTCCTATCTCAAGGAAAATATGTGGTGAAGATTCTGAAAAGATTTGGTATGATGGACTACAAGCTTGTGACTACCTCGAGGATCTTAACTTTCAGAAGTTATATGGTAGTGATGTCGGACCAGATTTGGGAAATGCTTCTGAGTTTCAAAAACTCATTCGCGTTGATGTTCTTGGTGAACCTCCGTCCGAACATATGTTTTGCAGTTAGCATTGTGAACTCATATTTGGTTGAGCCTCACTAGATTGGTGCCAAGAATCTTCTGAGATGTCTTCATGACACAATCTCTCATGGATTGAGATACACTGCCAAAAATATGAAATTGCATGATTATTCAAACGTTGATTAGGCAGGTAGTGTGGAGGATCACTGGAGCACTTTTTAGTGTTGTTTCTCTTTGGATTCTGCTTCGATATAATGGATAAGAAGGAAGCAGAAGTCGGTTGCCATAAGCACTGCCGAGACCGGATACTATCTACGAGTATGATCTCGTACGAAGCTGCCTGGTTGGGAAAGCTCTTCAGTGAGCTGTTTGAACACATACCACTGTGATTCTCTGTAAAAACCAGAGGTGGGATTCGATTATTAAGGAATTCTGTATTCGTCGATTGCTCCAGCAGATAGACATCATCTAGGATATGGTAAGTCAATAAGCAAGGAGGCTCCATCGCATTAAGATGATGTACAAGTCGATACACTTTGTCAAAGTCCCGAGGAAAGATCTAATCTGTGATTTTCCCAAACAACTTGGAGTCGTCAAGAAACCCTTGTATAAGGGTCCTGCATCTTGCATATATTGAGCTCTGGGAGCTCTGAGGGCTTGCGGTACTTATTGGAGCAACATACGACCACAGGGGGGTGACCACCCTTCCCCCCCCGCGTACCCCTGTTGCGGTGCGCCAGCTTGAAACAAGATTCGCTCTCTTGTGGACAAGATGATTTTGCTCTCTTGATGAAACCAGATTGATCGCTCTCCTGGTGTTAGCAGGGGATGAATTAGTTTCTCCTGTTGGGGCCTGGCATTGATGTTTCTCCTTGGCATGTAGCCAAGATTGATGTGTTTTCTCCTGTGAGGCCTGGATTGATGTGTTTTCCATGGCGATCTGTAGCAGGATTGATGTGTTCTCCTATGAGGAACAAAGATTGTTTATTTCTTTCCTTGTCGAGGCATCCTAGCCATGCAGTCTGGGACTCATGGGAAGTACCTCTCATCTGATCAATGAGTAGGGAAATGAAGTTAGGGACCATAGTAGTATCGATGGACGCATTGTTGTATCTACTGTACTCCCTATGCTAGGATGACCTCCATTGATCTGGGATCATTGATATTGGTCTGGGACCAGTGGTAGGCGTGGTACATTCTATGACACTGACTTCGGGTCAATTGTTACTGGTCTGGGACCAGTGGTACATACTCTGAAACTGCCTTTGAGTCAGTATGATACATCCTCGATCATTTCTTCTTCATAATTATGACAAAAGAAGAGCAAAACAGAACAACGCAGAGCAGAGCCGTATAGATCAATACAAGGCAGAACAAGACAAAGCAGAACAGGCAGAATAGAGCAAAGCAGGGCAAGGAGCAAGCTATACAGGGCAACGCATTTGATGGATGAATAGTAGCGACCGATAGACAGATTGCAAATGAAGTTCTCCCTAGTTGAGAGGGAGTGTTAAAATTCGCAACTAGGGCCAAACTTCATGTGGGTCATCTTATTCATGGTTGTAATATGTTCATATAGATTCTACTCGTCGAGAGGTTGAGATTGATTAAGATCATTCCGATTTCGATAATATTCATGGAGATATGAATTTATTTTGATTATGGAATTTCTTATCAAGCCAACTACACTCATGTAGGCTCAGAAGCCCAACAGTCGCATCTATTCAAACATCAACAGTTGTGTATAAATACAGGAGGACTTTTCCTCATTTGCACTCACTCATCTCATCACATCTCTCTCTCTCTCTACAGCGCAGAAAAGAGTCTCTTCTCTACTGCGCAGAAAAGGGTCTCTCTTTCACACATGTGAAGCCGGAAGCTGCTAGAACTAAAGCTGCAACTGCAGATCCAAACTTTGACTAGCGTGGACCATCAAACCTCCTCTTCTGATCTGAACCTCCTCTGAAGGCTGCAACTTTTGGTGGTGGAATCAAGTCAATCCGACAAACGGTTTGCGAGATATCGACTGCCCTAGTTTGAAGGAAGCTGTTGAAACTGAAGGTGCAACTGCAGAAATAAAGTTTGACCTACGTGGACCAGAAGATCTCATCTGATCTGCGTTGTAGGTTCATCTGAACCTCTTCTGAAGGCTGCAACTTTTGGTGGTGAAATCAAGTCAATCTGACAGACGGTTTGCTAGATATCGACTGCCCTAGTTTGAAGGAAATTGTTGAAACTGAAGCTGCAACTGCAGAAGTAAAGTTTGACCTGTGTGGACCAGAAGATCTCATCTGAACTGCGTTGTAGGTTCATCTGAACCTCCTCTGAAGGCTGCAACTTTTGGTGGTGGAATCAAGCCGATCCGATGGTCAGTTTGTGAGAAATCGACTGCCCTAGTTTTGATGATGAAGCCACTAATGTTGATGTTGCTGATCTAGGGTTTCCTACCACTGATATAAATCAGATTTATTGTACTATTTCTCTCTGCTGAATTATTGAAGATAAAAGAAGATTTGATCAAAAGGTTTCCCCACACATTGTGGGGTTTGTCCCTGGCTAGCCGTCACATCTTGTGTCTCTTGTCTTGGCTTGTTTTTTGTCGATCATTTAATGTTCTATCTACACTTTACTTTATGTCCATGTGATTGCTAATCTGTGGAATATAATAAGAAAAAGAAGTAAACTATTATAAGCATAAAACGTACCATAACTTAACAGTTCATTCCCTTTTGCAAGCTGAGATCCTACAAGAAGGCTACTGTATCTCAATGTTTCGGACATGTTTTAGCCTTTAGGGCTACTGTATCTAGGGTTTCTCTTGTACAGGTTGGCCGCAGGATTGTGAAGATGATTCAGTTTGGCCGCGGGCCTAAAAGACTTTGATCATGGGTCAAAAGAGTGGGAGATTATCCAGGGTTGGCCACAGACTCTACATTGGACAGCAAGTGAGTCTTGTGGAATCTTGAAGGGATGAATCTAGCCCAAATCAGCTCAAGGGTATTTGCAGATTTACTAGAAGAGGAGTTGTTGTCTTAAAAGGAGATCTGGAGGTGCGTAGAGCAGTTGAAGCAATCAGTCAATTAACCCTAACCAAGATAATGTCTATTGTTGAATTACTCCATTGAATGATTGTTGTTGACAGAGTGCTAGAATAGATTGAGCCATCCTCTTATCTAAGGGAAGTGATATTGGATCTTCTATTCGGGAAGCAAATTTTGACTTTGAATTATTGTATTCTCTCTCTGAACATTTGATATTAATAATAACAAGAATTGATCAAGGGTTTTCCCCATCTTGGGGTTTTTCCTTGGCTTGAGCCATATCTTTGTGTTCTCTTGTCTTGGCTTGTCTACTGCATCTATCAGTCATTTTCTTTCATTAGTTATTGTTAATGTAATAATGACTCATGTGATTGCAAATGGATTCAAGTGGTCTGATGAATGGGCTAAGATGGAACATTAAAGTAACTATCCCAAGCAAAGAACATGTTTACCCAAATTAACATGGAATCAGAGCCAAGTGAGGACAATCCCAAGCAAGAAAGGATGCAATCACTAAATTTCAGCCCTAATTCTGTTTGATAGGCGTATGGCATAATTTTGGGGTTTCACTGGGATTAATCATTACTGCAGGTTTGGTTTTCAAACCAGCAAAGTATTCTGCCTAGATCAATGCCCCAAAGGCTCTATCTACATACCCTCTGTGGCATCTCATTCAGTAGCAGAACTTTGAGATTCATAAGGCCTGGAAGTGCTAGCCATCGTGGAGATTTTGTCTCTCCTCTCTAAGATTCTTTAGAACAACAAATTATTTTGTGGACTGTTTCTATTTTCCAAAGACTGTAATGGCTTATATCTTTGTTGATCCTTGATTTCTCAAAAGGAATCTGCGTCCAATTTCTGAATGTGCATCAACAATGAGTAATGAGATTTGATCCACAGTAATGTATTTTGGCATCCTATTTCTACACACATTTACTCGTCTCTATGTCTGCCATAAAGGTGAAGCCGACTGTAAGTCCTAGACCTATATTTTGCAGTGAAATTTTTAACATAGAGACAGCACAATAATAGGCATGTTATCTCTTATAATTCAGAAGGTTGGTCATCCAAGCAGGTATGTTGTATTTATGTAGTCACTGAAGCATAGTAACTTATTGCTTCCATCCTGAACGTAAACCTCCTTCATGCAAGGACAATGTTTTGAAGATTCATATCTGAAACCTTCCTTCAAGTATTTGAAGTCTGATCTTGTTTTGGCAATGAAAGTTAACCTTCAATAGTAAGAGTTTCTGCTATTAAAGTAGTCTATCATATCTCCAAGCAGCTTAAACTATGGCAGTATTTTTATTACCATATAATCCTTCTATCTATGCACTTGTCTGTAACAGGCAGTATGGATTCCATCTTCAGCTGACAAATCAGTGTGCACCAGTATATGTACCCGATACAGTGAAGGGTTTCTATTGCATCATTAACATTAGTCTAAGGTTCATGTACAAACATGAAACAGTACATTAATGAGGGTTTTCAAAGGACATCAATTATGACTATACTTTGCCTCAGGATTATGCTCTCAGAACAATCCTCTTCTTGCTACAAGACTTTCGCTCTTGGTATAATTGTATAAGCATTGATTCTATCACATTGTCCCCCTACATCTTGCCCAGTTCCTCTACATCACAGTACGTAAAGTATCTCTGGGATTTGGCTGGTATAAAGCACAAATAAAGTAAGTATGGTTCTCAGCCATATATATGGAATCAATTCATATAGTTCTCTGCAATAATATGCATGGCAATGTCACAGATATATATGGCATCTATACACATTTCTTTAATAGTTTCTCCAAGATCATGATTCAGTTCTATGCATTTGGCATTGGCACACATAGTAGTGGTATGGTAGAACAATATTGGAATGGGCATACTAATATGACACTATAGAGAAGTAAATGCTAATCATATACGTCTTTGTATGAGATCCAAGACTTGCACATGATCAAGCTTATGTATATACTCAACTTGAATTTCTTATATCAGTTGAGCTAATCTGTGAAGTCTTTTAATTTACAGAAAACCTACATTGCAGTCATCAGTAAATCTTTTTTTCTTGGAAAGAAGGATAGCAACAGGCATCAAGCAGTGGAAGCATTTGATTCTCGTAACGGAATCAATCAGCTTTAAGAATTTTCTATGCTATAATAGGAAGCTTTAAGTAGCAGAACTGAGACTCTACTGAAGTCATGTTAGTAGGTAAAGATCTTCGTAGAAATGATCCTCCTGGAAGTTTGAAGATCTGAAGCTATTATAAACCTCACTGTTATTTGTGACATCAGGTCTGCTATGTGAGGCAGTACCCTATGATTGGCAGCTCAACATCTCTTATGGTCTGTCCAGCATTATGTAACCCTGTATATCAATCAATGTTGCAAACATCGACATCGGGATAAAATCGGCAAGGGTCTGAAAAACCAAAAAATCGGGAAAATATGGGTAAAAATCGGCAAGCATCAACAAAGTCAAGATACCATCAAAATATCGGTAAAAATCGGCAAACATCAGCTAGGCCAAAAAATCGTGATTTTGAGATAAAATCAGGATGTTATCAAGATGTTCGCAACACTGATATCAATGACAGTGTTGCAGTCTTGTTCACAATCAAAGCTGTGAACAAGACATGTAAATCTTGGATACCTTATCTTTTGAAGCAGCTGCAGTGGATCTTGGCATCAACTCATAATGGTCATTTGTGGAGGTATGCAAGAAACAACTAATCAGTAAGCTAGAGCCTATGTTAAGAATGATTTGTTGTGAAAGTGTTTAACTGTTGTAGACACATCAAGATGTCATCTTGAGCAAGGATTTCAATAGACAGTCCTGATTTGCAATAGGAGGTTCCAGTAGTAATGTCTGTACTAGGAACAGTTACATCAAGGTTTGACGGCAGTATAAAGTCTGGATGGAGCAAGAGTGTTTACTTTGCAGACTTTCGAATGTGTATCAATTTTATTAGCACCTGCTTTATAATCATTGCCCACAAGACAAAAGTATAGTGACACTCCTTGATCCAGATTTTGGGGGAGGCCCCCAAAATCTAAAAGATTGAAATGGATCCTGAGGGGGAGGCCCCCAAGATCTAAAACGAAGAATAATTGTAAAAGCTACATTGTGGCAGACAAAACTGTCATTTTACAAAATGTGACTTGTTACTTATAGTATTTTTCAGTTACAATACCACGGGTCAATTCCATGGGTGAATGAATAGCATGGGTGGATGTCACAATACCATGGGCAAATACCATGGGTGAATGAATACCATGGGTGGATGCCACTTACAATACCATGGGTAAATTCCATGGGTGGATGAATACTATCGGTTGATGCCAATTTTTATTCGGATCATTTCTCCCTCCTTAAGAAACAATGGTCCCCATTGCGTGAAGTTTTCTCATGCAAAGCCTTTGTTGAATATGAAGAGCCACTGAAGAGAAGGGTTTCATGTGGTTAACCCATAACCATGATGAAAGAAGAGCGAAGATAGAGATATCATGTAATGCTTGCGACCAACTGTGATACTGACAGTGTGCGGCCTAGTAAATGGACTTTGATGAACTGTGGGTTTGTGGATGACCCATAACCATGATAAACGAAGATCCGAGGATAGCGATAGCATGTAATGCTTGTGACGAATTGTGATGATGACAATGTGCGACCTAGCAAATGAACTTCAATGAAGTGTGTGGATGACCCATAACCATAACAAACAAAGATCCGAGGATAGACATACTCTGTAATGCTTGTGACCAACTGTGATACTAACAGTATGCGACCTAGCAAATGGACTTCGATGACAAGGATTTTGTGCGGTTGACCCATATCCGTGATATCGGTTGCTGATGAAGTAGCAAGTGCCTACACAGCCTGGAGTGGGAGGGCACGTCTCCAAAGAACCCAAGTTGAACGTTGTTACGCTGAAACTGATTAATGTGAAGCAGGGGCCTACTAAAGTGGGGTGGGAGGGCACATTTCCAAAGGGAACCCGCTCGGAATGCTGCTCCAGAATTAAAATGGACATAACTCGATTAATATAACTCAAAATATTTATTATAACCTGTTTTTGGAAACAAAAGGACCATTTTGCATTCCCATGTGTTGGAAATCCTTATCTAGACACTCTAGAATCTCAGATTTGCGCTGCAACTTTTCCACCGTCACAAAAATTCTCAAAAAATAGTTGATTTTAAATCAGCGATATCTCCCACATCCAAACTCCGATTCGACAATTTTTTTTTGAAATTGAGAGATTTTTCGAGAGGAACTCAGATCTACAATCACTTTTCTGAAATTTTGCACCAAAATTGCAAAAAGAGATGGGGGAGCCGACGTCCACGAATTGTCGTCAGAAACACTTCTACAACATAGCTGATTTTAAATCAGCGAGATCTCCCTCATCCGGACTTCAATTCAGCCGATTCTTTTTTTTGAATTTGGGTTTTTTTTGCAAGGAATCCAGATATGTTATTTGTTTTCGTAAATTTTGCACCAAAAATTTCAGATATGATCTGCAAACTCGCCACCCAAAAACATTCCTGCAAAAAAATAAAAATAAATAAAAATTCTTCCCACTTGGCCCAAGAAAATGCTCTGTGGAGGACGTAGCACATGTCTGAAGTTTGTTGAATATCGCTGCAAAATTTGACACTGAAATATGCATCAAACTCTCATTCCCATGGAATCATAACCTGCTCTAATACCACTGATCCGGATCTTGGGGGAGGCCCCCAAGATCTAAAAGATTGAAATGGATCCCGAGGGGGAGGCCCCCAAGATCTAAAATGAAGAATAATTGTAAAAGCTACATTGTGGCGGACAAAACTGTCATTTTACAAAATGTGACTTGTTACTTATAGTATTTTTCAGTTACAATACTAGGGGTCAACTCTGTGGGTGAATGATTACCATGGGTGGATGTCACAATACCATGGGCAAATACCATGGGTGGATGTCACTTACAATACCATGGATGGATGCCACTTACAATACCATGGGTAAATTCCATGGGTGGATGAATACCATGGATTGATACCATTTTTTATTCAGATCACTCCTCTCAGCAAAGAAGAAGATTTTAGTGGTTGTATTGAATGACATCAAAGGTATTGGTTCAGAAATAACTCCAGCATCCCATTGTCATTATTTTGACTGACTACAGTAGGTATCTACGTAGTCGTTGTTAGTAAGGGTGGTTTGTCAGTCTCACCTTCAGAACTAAGAAGTTAGTCGCATCTTAAAGATGAAGTGCAGATTGACAAAGGCTTGATGATCACCTAAAGTAAGGATTCAGAGGGAGCTGCAATATTTTGATGATGTCTATCCATCAGATGATGATCCTCTCTTTTACCAATGAAAGAGGGAGTTGATTTTTAAGATGTAAGATCTAACTTTGTTCCTAAGAATTAAAAGTCTTGTAAAACGGAGCAGTTGTTGATCCAAATATAGACTACATGCATGGACACTGGGGTATACCTTGATACAAAGACTCTAAGTCGATTTATGGTTGAGCCTCATATATTGGATAGTTGCTCATTGAGATTATTTATGATCTAAAGTACACTATCGATCTGAAAGTATGATAAATGGAAAGAGCACATCTAAGTGCTATATATTTTGAGGACCACCTTTATTTCATGAATAAAACAAAGATTGAAGTTTGTTGCTCTGAAAGCACTACTGAAGCAGAATGTATAAAGCAGCAACCATGGCCACTTAAGGAAACTCTTCAAGCAGCCATTTATGCACATGTTGGAAATCACCATATTGCAGAGTAGGATTCAGATAATCCAGTGTTTCACATATTGACACCAGGTACCACTTTATATGGTACAGGAAGGAGAAATCAAGCTCCATCATTCCAAGATGGATGCACAAGTGTTTGACATCCTTGTTGAGCCTCTCAATAAATGCTTCTTCATTATCTGCCTCTTGGGAAGAAGTTGGAAGTCATGGATAGACCCTATTAAGAGGGTCCCCATTGAACATTGAGCTTTGGGAGCTCCTAGGGGCTTGACGTACTTCTTGAACTAGAAGCGACCATAGGGTGAGTGGTTCACCTTCCCCTATAGGTGTGAGGTGTACAAGGTGAGTGGTTCACCTTCCCCTATGATGGATGACATGTGTGTAGGGTGAGTGATTCACCTTCCACTATGATTGATAACACATGTGTGTAGGGTGAGTGGTTCACCTTCCCCTACTATTGATGACATTTGCATAGGATGAGTGGTTCACCTTCTCTTATGGCATATGAGAAAAATGAGTGGTTCACCTTCTCCTGCAGGCACCCCACTGAGAGATGCATATAGGCATCTGCTTGTTGTCACATATGGACATGTCGATGGGATGTGGTTCATCCTTTCCCCACGTGTAGGATGCTCATTCCTTACGATCAATGGTTGACATGTCAGTGGGATGTGGTTCATCCTTTCCCCACGTGTAAGATCCTTCCTATAATTGTTGGTTGGCATGCATGTAGGACGTGGTACATACTTTCCGAGCTATCGGTGATTTGCACGTGCATAGGATGTGGTTTATTCTTTCTCTATGATGGTTGTGATGTGCGACTGTAGGATGTGGTTCATCCTTTCCCTACATGTGGTTGTGAGCAAGATGTGATTTATTATTTCCCTGCTATTGCTACAGTATCATCCTACCCATGTAGTTCGAGACACATGGGAAGAACCTCTCATCTGGCCAATGAGTTGGGAAAAGTGGATAGTGTTAATTTGGGGTAGCATCGAATGTGCTCTAGGCCTCAAATTTTGCAAAGACGCTTGGGCACATGCATTCCAAAGAACCCAGAAACCATTTTGGAAAATTCCACGTAGAGACGATTATATTAAAATAATTAATATTTTTAATGGGGTTCCTAAGTCTAAACTTAGGAAAAATAAAATAGTAATGGGTATTAATCTAATTGTGGGTCAAACTTCTAGAAAAAGACAAAGATCAAGTCAAAACGATCTGAGCCTTTGATTAATAGTTAATCTAGGCCATTAGTTGTCCAACAGAAAGATATAAGAAGGGGCTTGAGGGTCATTTGGAAAATACACCAAGAGAGATCAAGAAATAGATTTTTTGAAGTGAAAAGTTCTTAGGAGGAAACTTCAATTGAGAATATTTCTTACAGTTGAGGGGCAGGGATAGCTTCCGGAGAGAGTGATTTTCTCAGCCGGAGAATCATCAGCAGAGAGCGGCAAAGCGTAATCCAACACTGACAGCACTGAGCCAGATGGGTTGACGTAGAGCCACGCAGACGCAGCGCAGAAGCCAGTGAGGAGTCTTAAAATTTGTAGAAGGAATTCGAGTTTCAGAAGTCGAGAGCTGGGGTGTGAGACCAGGAGGCAAAAATCGAATCTCCTGGGCAGTAAATCGACCAACCAGAGGAGTGACGCAATCCCCAAAGAGCTTGACGCTGGGCTAACGCAAATACAATGCAAAGGCAGCCAGAAAAGTCGAGGGCAATCAGTATGGGGTTGGATTAGCCAAGATTTCCAGTGATAGTGTGAGGTAACCTCACAATTCTTTCTACCAGTATTTCTCTCTGTAATTGAATAACCCTGTGAGGTATTCAAAGATGTATTCAGAATTTGCTATTGCTTAATAATAATAAACCCTTAGAGTTGTTGCAACGGTTTTCCCGCATTAGGTTTTTCAGGGGACATTTGTCCAAAAATAACGGTGTCCTATGTGTTTGTATTTCTTTGCTCAGTTTCTATGTTTCAGAATCATATTTAATTAGGTGTAGGCTGCTTTAGTAATTTGCTTCAATATTTCAAGAAATCTTAAATAAGTTTCTAATGTAATTTACAATCTAGATGAAGTAGATTCAGTTGGTTGTAGTAGGATTCCTAAGATTGTTAGATCCAGGAATTTTCACATGGTATCCGAGCGGTTGATGTGAAATAGGGAGAGCAGATCTAGCACTAAAGCAAGGGCAACTTGCTACAACAAGCAGCAGTTCGAATCACCTAAGGGATTGCATAGTTCTAGCCAAGAGGGTTATATTTTCGAGGTTGTCTCTCTGAGTGAGTCGACAGAGAGGTAAGACTGTCGGATCGAGAATTTGCCAAGGCAGATGGAGCCACGCAAAGCTAGAGGGACGCAGATTTCTGCAAGCTGAGTGCTAGGCAAGAAAGTTGTCGAAAGAAGGAAGCAAATCACATAGTGAGGGAATACTTCCTCAGTGGTTTCTTGCCGAGGAAATCAGTATTTCTCATCTGTTGGGCAGCAGAGGAGTAGCAGACTTACCAGCTCCATCAGGAAGAAAATAAACTAGCCTAAAAGCTATGCAATAGGGAGAAAGAGGGAGTTGTTCAACAATTTTCAAAGGATATGATAACCAGTGACTTGAAGGATCGGGGCAGGTTGGACGGAGCATCCAACTACATCATCTGGAAGGGTAGAATATATTTCCTTCTAGATGAGCATGCCCTCAAGACGTACATCTACAGTATGGTCGCTGAACCTACGGATGCAAATCCGCTGAAAAAGTACAACGCTGAGATGGCGAAAGCCAAAAGGATGATCCTGGATGAAGTTAAGGATCACGTGGTGTGCCACATTGCTAGCAGAGCAACTACTAAGGAGATGTGGGATGCCTTGGCCACGTTGTATCAAGGATCTTTCAAGCAGCGGAAGATGTACTTAGAGCAGAAGCTGAGATCTGCTCAGATGCAAAAGGCAGAGAGTGTGGATCCATCCCTCACGACGCTGAAGGAGACCCATGATCAATTGTATGTTGCATGGGATACACCTCAAGATTCAGAGTTACTTAGACTAACCCTCAATACTGTCTCAGATGAGTGGCAAGTATTTGTCCTG
>APFE031596477.1:0-11386 GCA_000404065.3 Pinus taeda | reverse complement strand
AAAAACTAACATTCCCTCTTAGCGAGGAATGTGTTTGAGTGATGCACTCCCTGTGATAACACCCTATCTCTACATCATCTCCTGTCATGTTGTTGATGTCTGGCCATACTTCCCACCAACCACTTCACAACTCTGATATGCCTTGCATTTGTGTTGCTTCTGATGGTACCATACGACTGCCAACACTGCATTTCCACTATAACTCCCTCTCATCTGTTGTTGTTGCAACTGCAACATCTGCATTTATCTCCCAAGTCTCTGACTGATACTAGCATCTACATTGTCACTAAAGACTTTGCATTGTTTCCAACTATGCACTAAGCCATTTTCTCCTTTGTCAATACTACACTGTGCTCCTCAACATCTGACTACAACTAGTCTGTAACTGTCACTATGGCACTGACTGCATCAACTTCCATTGATCCATCTTGCTACTTAATATTGTGGGCCTCTATATCAAGGTATTGATCCATGAGGTGGACTCCTCAAGGAAATTACCCAAACTATGAATCTCTCTGGGGCTATAGCACCAAATCTTCCCACCTCACTCCTAGAGGTATATCCTCAAACATCGCAAAGTCTTCCTCCAACCTAGAGGAAATACTATCGATCTCTATAGAAGATGTATGTTTGTCCTACTTATTCTCCTTGTCCTTTTTCCTGAGAGGACACTGGGTACTCTAATGACTGAGCTCACCACACCTAAAGCACTTGACCTTTGACATGTCCTTCTTCTTCTTTCTCTGCTCCCGTTTTCCATGCCTGGGACCCTTAGATGTGAGGGCCACATTCTCCTCCTCCTTTACCGTCTTTGATACGCTGCTGCTGCTACTAATGGATCTCTTTAACGGAGCTTGTATCAACTCCTTTTGCTACAAATCAACCCACATTATGTCCCAGTCTGGTAGCCTTTCTCTGCCCAATATTCATTGGAAAAATACTTTCCAATCCTGTGAGACGCTATTGAGTGCCAATCACACTAGCTCCATGGATTGAGGTGTTTCCCCAACAACTGACAATTGGTCTCAAGCCTCTTGAATTTGGGTAATGTAGGGACCTATCCCTTCCCCTTTCTGCATCTAGATGAGTCTCAACTTCTTCTCTAGGTACATGTTCTGCTGCTCGGAAGTACCCCGGTATAACGTGGAGATAGATCCCACATCTATTTGACATTATATTTTCCAGATATATGTGAGACAATATGATCCTAGATTCCATCCAAGATCAACTGATTCACTTGCATCATCTCCTTCTTGTATTCTTTATGTTGATCTGCATCCTGTGGAACTACCACTACAACATCAATGTAGGATTTCAGGCAATATTCATCTAGAAGGAAGGACATTCTTGCATTCTAGATGACATAGTTGGAAGTTCCATCCAACCTATCATGATCACAAAGCCTAACAATGAACATTTCAATGAACTGTTGAATTCTTCCTCGTTCCTTCTACTCAGCTACTGCTCCGCTACTTGCACTCCCATCTGGAGTGAGAAAATCTGCTCACAACTACTGTCAATCTCCCAGGAAAATTGAACTTCTTGAGACTAGAAGTTCCCTGAGGAGAATTTTCCCTCTGTGTGTGCTTTTCTCTCTTCCACCCCAATGTTGGTTTTGATTCATCTTACTACTACAAAACCCCTACGTCCAGCTAGAGATCTAGCAAATGAAAGCACTAAGTTGCTTCCCTTGCCTCTAGATCCCTCGATCTAGAAGGATTGAATTTTTCTTCCCCTCACCCAGAGAAAATGAACCTCCTCAAGAAACTTTTCCTTTTATAAAAAATATTGTGTTTCCCTTGGCAATTTTGGCCTATTTCCCTTCTTGAGCAGTGAAATTCCTTTCCTTCACTTCTAAGCCCTCCACCTGATCAATTGCGCTCTGATACCATGTGAATATTCCAAACTAGAATCCTATTCTAGAAACTGGTATTATTTATCCTAATTGTTAATTAATTAATAATATATTTGCTACAATGAATATCGAAATAAACACATTTTAACCTTCACAAATAAAATACTGCAGAAAAATAAAATATTGGAAGCTGAGAAAGGCTAGCACACACACATAAAATTAACACAATTATTTTTGGACAAAAGTCCCTGGAAAAATCCAATGCAAGAAAATCGGTGCAGAAATTGAGGGTTTTATTATTATGCAACAGTGAGAAATTTTGAGTACAACTGGATGTCGAAATATGACAATCCTAGCAAAATATAGTGAGGAATTTCCTCATTCCATTGGTAAAACCCAACACAACTTTCCTTTAGAAATTCGACCCTCTAACCCTCTGTGTTAGCCTCTGCATAGTTTTTTTTTATGTCAAGCCTCTGGCTGGTCTCTGATGAATTCGTTCTGCCCTACGCTAGCTGAAAAAATGATTCTTCAACACTCTGGGACTCCTTCTTGGCCTCTGGAACTGAAGACGTCTTTCCTTCTCAGCAAATCAAACTTGCCTTTAGAAGCTACTACACAACCCCTGCGTGAGATTCTCTGTGGCTCTTCTTCCTCTTTTCAAATGAACTCACTAGATCTATAATACTTCCTCCAGCTTTATTGTCTCTTCCCCTCACACACTACTTTGATCTCTAGCTCTCTCCAAAAAGTGACTGCTGCTACTCTGGAAATTGATCTGCCAATAAATCAAACTGCTAAAGTGTATTCTCCATCACCACATCAACCTTCTCTTATAATCCTTTTTTGTAGCACCAACGACCAATATTAAAGCATAATAGATGGCTAAGATCATCTCTGGATTGATCCATGTGAGTTTCTATATGATTCTCACCTTGAATTAATTAATACTGATTAATTAACCATATTCCCTAAGTTTAGACTTGGTAAATATTTAAAAAATGGTTAATAATTTAAGTAAGTCATTTCTAGGTGGAATTTCTAGAAACGATTTTGGGTTTTGGAGATCTCATGTATTCTATCCTCTCCACCAAATTTCGTGGGTAGAACACATTCGATGCTACAAAAACTAACATTTTGCAGAAGAGGTCCAAAACTACAAGATTGGGGCAACATGGACTTTGAAATATTGGGTTGAAAGGAAAAATTATATGAGAGGATAAATGGTACTCTAGGAAGAAGGTAGAGGAAAATTTTCCTTACCTCATCCGGTAAATCTCTCGGGGAATAAAATCCTCCAAAAATGAGGAGGTATCATCTAGATTGAATCATTATATTATTTTTCACACACGAACACATACATCAAATATCATAGAGTTAAAAATTAGAGGAGTTGCTTCCAAGGTAAATTTTACCAACAATCTAAATTCGAAAAATTGTGGGTGAAAAAAAATTAAAGTCATTTTCAAGGCTTAAATAACAATTTTTTTGTGGTTCTACAATTACCATGGATAACAAGGAGTAAGGGAGGATATCATGGGGGATGCATTAAGAATAGAAAATATTGTTGATAACATTAGACATATTCATTTGAAAGTACATGAGATGGTGAAGAATTCATAGGAAAATGCAAGTCTAGGCATGATCAACATAAAACATAAAAGTCATTTGGCATGGGCGATAGAGTATGTATTCAATTGTAAAAGGAGAGGCTACAAGGTCTTGGTAAGAAAATAAATGTTCCTTGATATGGTCCTTTCAAGATACTAGAAAATGTAGGAGATAATTTCTATAGACTCATTTTCACTAGAGAAATTTTGAGCTCTAAATGGGCCTCCTAAGGAATATTATAAAATAATAGTGGAAATAATAAAATAAGATTAGATTACATCATCAAATTTTAGAGGGAAAAAAAAGAAAAAAGAAAAAACTAATTTTTCAGCTCATATTTTAAACTTATCTCCCCGCTACAAGGAAAATGAGAAATACATGAAAAAACATGATTGCAACCACATATTTTTCATGTATTTCTCATCTTTCGTGTAGAAACATCCATCAAAAGTATGAAACATGGATACTCTTGGATGAATAATTAAATTATGCATCCAACGAGTGCTCATGCTTGAAATATGAGTAAAACCATAGGGAGATAAGTTGAAAATATGAGTTGAAAAGGTAGTTTTTTAATTTATTATTATTATTTTTTTTAAATATTTTTAATTTTTTACTCCAAAAATGGAGAATCATCCCCAATGATTGACATGATCATCTTGAATCCTATTTCTTCTTATAAAGTTGATTTTGGTTGTACATTTTTTTTAGGCCCATTTTAAACCTCGAAATTTCTTTAATGATTCCCGCACATGCACAATTACTCAGTGGTGTATGTGGAAAAGATCATACTCTATGGTCCTTCCATGTTGGATCAGGAAGAGAAGTAGGTCCTACCTTCCATACATGATTTAGAACCAGATAGTTAGGAAACCTTGATAGGGGATACAGTTTTGTAGAAAAGGTATAGAACTACAAGATAGGGGCAACATGACCTTTGGTAGATTGGGTTTAAAGGACAACTTCCAGGAAAGGATAAATGTTATTCTAAGGAGAAGGTAGAGGAAAAATTTCCTCACCTCATTGAGTTAATATTTTAGTGACTAAAGTCCTTCCAAAATGGGGATGATTTGGATTAGATCATTATATTGTTTTTATCTAAATTGACACCATTAGAGTGAAAAAAGTGGAGGAATTAGTCTATGAGGTCAATTCTATTGATGGTCCTTATTTGGAAAATTAGGGGTGAAAAGATTCTATATCAATTATAAGGCCTTAAATGACAAACTTTTGTGGTCCTAGATTTACTATGGAAAAATAGAGGAGTTAAGGTGTAACTCACAAAGGATGCATTAAGATTAGAAAAAATTGTTAAGATCCATTTGCAAATACAGGAGATGCTAAATAAGTCACAAGAAAATACACGGCCAAACATGATCAAGACATATTAGAGAAATAATTTAAAGTGGTAGATAGATTATGGTTGCAGTTGAATAAGGAGAGGCTATAGGGTTCTACGAAGGAAATCAAGGCTCCATGATATGGTCCTTTCAAGATACTAGAAAAGTTGAGAGATAATTCTTAAAGACTTAGTATAGCCCCATACAAGCAGCGATGAATGTGGAAAATATCAAACTCTATGAATCTTCCATGTCAAATAAGGAAGAGGGGCATGTCATACCTTTGATAGAGGACATAACACCAGATGCTCAGGAAGAGTTAGTAGAGGATGAAATTTTGCAAAAGATCTCCAGAACTACAATATTCGAGAAACATGACCTTTGGTAGTGATGACAAGTGGAAATATTCACTACAATAGAAAAGGTCATCAGTGAAACAAATAACGTCCTAATCTAATGTTTCCAAATTGGCTTGAGGCGATGACGTAATATCTGGCGAAAGAAAGCATGTCCATATCGACACCTCGATTTGCATCCAGAATCATAAGGCTGAGAATATCGCTGGGAATAGTGCCATAGATTGTTTATTCAATTCTTGCTTCCACTATTGTGTCCATTTTTACTTTTAGTTTTGCTCCCAGTTGTGCTTCCTATTTTGCTTCTAGCATGACATCAAAAATAGCTTCATTTTTGGCTTCTTAGTTAATGCCAAGTTATGCTTCCACCATAACACCAATTATTTCTTCCAATATGGTGTTGCCTCTTGCATCTAGCTTTTCTTTCATGATGACATCTTCTTTAGTTTCTGATATAGCTTCCATTATATTGTCTTTTGTCGCTTCTAATATTGCTTTCATTATTGCTTCTTGGTTGGCTCCCTAAATGACTTCTTTGTTTTGCTTCTTTGGGAAATTTAAGCTTGGATTCTAATGTTGCTTCCATTATTACTTCTTTGTTTGCTACCTGAATTTACTTTATTTTTTCTTCTTACTTAACACCAAATTTTACTTCCATAATTACTTATTTTTTGGTTGTCTGAATTTCTTCTATTTTAGCTTCTCAGATAACACTCAGTTGTGCTACTAGTATTTCTTTTATTATTACTTAATCTTGGTTTGTTACGTAAATTGATTCTTTTTTTTCTTCTTAGGTAATTCCAAGTTTTTCTTCCAAAATTGTTTCTAGTGTGCTTCTAGTTTGGCTTCCATTGTTGCTTCCTTTTTAGCTTGCATAATTGCTTCCTTATTAGCCTCATGGTTTGCTTCTTGTTTGCAGTTAGGTTTGATTCCTTTTTAGGTCCAAGGTTTTCTTCTTTTTAGTGTTGGGATTTGCTTTTGAACTAGCCTCCAATTTTTCTTCCAGATAAGCATCCAAATTAGCTCCCTATTTAGAGCCAACAATATCTCCAAGTATGGCTTCCAATTTATTTTCAAATTTTACTTCCATTTTACAACCACATTTTGCTTCTATTTTAACAACTCATGATGCTTCCCTTATAGCTTCCATTTATTTATTTATTTATATTTAAATTAAATTAGTTAAGTTTGTCATACCACTTAAATAACTTATATGATTATAGAGTAATTCATGTTGCATTTGAAATATTTTATAACATACCATTTATAATTTTTTTTTTAGGGAAATGGACATCCATATACGTAAGAACATTTTTTTTTTTTTTTTTAACTATAACTGATATTTTTTATATTATTAATAAACAAAATTGTTTGTCATGACTAGCTACACATAATGCAAACCCAAACTCAGATCATAGAGATTTCTAAAGTAGAGCTCTTTTAGGTTTCTTAAAGTTATAGACCACACCCTAACATTGGAACAAAATGAAAAGATATTTTTTTTTAGCTATAACCCATATTTTTATATTTTTAATAAACAAATTGATAGTCCATGACCAACTACATATAATGCAGGCCTAGATAATACATGTCCAAATGATAAGTCAAAACAATACATGTCAAAATGATACAACTCAACAATGGTATTGCAGGTGAAATTGATACATATTATAACAAACATGAAAATAGGCATTATAATGATTCATCAACAATGATCCATGATGGAGTCTAAATGATCAATTTCACTAGCTACTACCAACGAATTACTCATCATCATCATCACGTCAATCATGACCATCAACATCATGAATGTTGTCGCCAAAATGACCCTCCTTAGAACTAGGTCTCCTCTGAAGGTGTTGCTTTATGTTTCCTTGCAATTTGACTCCATCTTGTGCTCCTATGATTCAAATCGATCGCCTCGATCTTCATATCAAAATATCCTCGATCACCCTATATTATTATTATCATTATGATAACCTTTTTTAAATTTAATCACTTTATAGATTTCAAATAATATTTTTTTTTTAATCATAAGTTGAACTATTTAAAACAATATATTTATAAATTATAATTATTATTTTTAATTAAAAAATCTAAAAATTAAAATATGAAATTGTTAATTCTCCTTATAAAAAAATTAAAATAAAAAACAAAAACATTTTGAATAATTAAAATAAGTAATTTAAATAAATTTTTAATTAAAATACAATATTAAAATTAAAAAAAATTAAAAAAAATGTTAATTAAAAATACAAATTAAATACAAGATCATAAATTTAATAATAATATAATAAAACAATATTAAAAGAATTAAAAAATACAATTAAATCTAAATTGATTAAAATGTAATTAATTAACATAATTAAATAAATAATCATGAATTAAATAACTAAATCAAATAATAAATAATTTATAAAAATTAAAAATACGAGTTACAATAAAGGTAATTGATTAAAATATAATGATCAATTTGAAATAATATAAATTAAAACTTATAAATTAGAAAATTAAATATTAATTAAATCAATTAATAAAAAATAATCAAATTAATAAACACCTATCCTACATAACTACTCCCCATTTAAAAGATTATGGAGTTTGCCAACATAACATTCAAAAAGCTCTCGATTTAAAACATGAGTTAGTTTCGAAGAACAAAGGTTGTATTAATCCAAACTTGTACGTTCATATTTCCTCTTATGCATGAGGCATCGATTCCTTCTCTCTATGGACCTAACAAGGTATTAAATAAGTTTAAGAAAAATTTTAAATGAAATTTAATACATATATTACAACTCTTATATATATTATATTAAAATTATTTATTCTATTAAAATTCACATGTAATATTTATTAAAAATTATAATATTAACATAATTTTATTTGAACACATATATATTTACATTATTAGAAACATTATATATTTTGGACAATTTGAAAATTAATATATATAATAATAATAATAATAATAAAATTTTCTAAATTTGTTTAAAACATATGAATATCTAAAATTAAAATTAAAATCTAAACTTAAAGTCTATATTTTCAAATTTTATTTTATGGAATTAATGTTGGGTGAATGGAAAATGTTGTGCGGCATGAACTTTAACATGAAGAGAATTGAAAATGAGAATTATTTCAAATTCTATATTGAAAATGGAGATCTAGAATTTTATATATTTATTTTAAATTTTTTTTCAAACTCATAATTTTATGGGTGAGTAGCTACAATAATGCAAGCCCCCAAACTCACATCATAGAGATTTAGGAGTAGAGCTCGTTTCAGGTTTCTTATAGTTACATACCAACAACCCTACATTGAATAAAATAACAAGTTTGTTTGTTTGTTTTTTATTTTTTAACTATAGCCCATATTTTTATATTATTAATAAATAAATTTGTTAGTCCATGACCAGCTACGTATAATGTAGGCCTAGATAATACATGTCCAAATGATATAAGTCAAAACAATACATGTCAAAATGATACAACTCAATATGGTACTGCAGGTGAAATCGATACATATGATAATAAACATGAAAAGAGGCATTATAATGATTTATCAACAATGATCCATGATGGAGTCTAAATGATCAATTTCACTAGCTACTACCAACGAATTACTCATCATCACCATCATGTCAATCATGACCATCAACATCATGAATGTTGTTGCCAAAATGACCCTCCTTAGAACTAGGTCTCCTCTAAAGGTGTTGCTTTATGTTTCCTTGCAGTTTTACTCTATCTCGTGCTCCTATGATTCAAATTGATTGCCTCAATCTTCATATCGAAATATCCTCGATCGCCCTATATTATTATTATCGTTATGATAAATTTTATCATTTGTAATCACTATTATATTAAATAAAATATTAAATCTTTTATCTTAAGTTGAAACTATTAAAACAATATATTATAAATTATAATTGTTATTTTTGTAATTAAAATTAAAAAATTAAAATATGAAATTGTTAAAAACATGCTCTATATATTCTTCACATATATTCTTCGGTGAAAGAGTACTCGATATATCCTTCGCATATATTCTTCGGTGAAAGAGTTCTAAGGCTCGGTGAAAGAGTTAAAAACATACTCTATATATTCTTCGGTGAAAGAGTTAAACACATAATCTATATATACGTCGGTGAAAGAGTTTTGAGGCTCGGTGAAAAAGTTAAACACGTACTTTATATATTCTTTGCATATATTCTTTGGTTAAAGAGTTCCGAGGCTCAGTGAAAGAGTTAAAAATGTACTCTATATATTCTTCACATATATTCTTCGGTCTGCGGGCTGGGGTGGGCACGAGCGATCTGCAATCAGGTTTGCTGATATCAGGTGCACACATTCTTTATCTTTTTCTCTTTCTAATACATATTTACTCATATAATTTCAAGTATGAATATTTCACCACAGTTACCAAAGATTACCAAGGGCAGACCTAGCACAGTTACTCTACAAGGCCTTTATGAGTATATATAGTCTTTAGAGAAACGTAGAGAAGAAAGAGAAGCCAAGCTACAAAAAGAGTTAGAAGCCATGTTGGAAAGTAAATTTGCATCTCTTGAAGACACGATCCAAAAACAAATAGAAAATAAAATAGAACTTCTGGAGAATAAATCTAGATTGCAGGTTATAGAAAAACAAAACCAAGATACTAACCAACCATCCTAGGAAAGAGATGCTGATACTTTAGAGAGTCTTAAAATGAAAGACATGATTAAAGAACTAGAAGAAAAAGTTAATAGTCGCCTCACCCTAAATAATGTGGTAGATAAGTTAGATATCAAACCAATTAAAGATGAAATGAAAAAATAATAGAATTAGGCCACGAACATAACAAAAGGGCCTTGAACCTTATAATATTCGGTTTAAAAGAGGAAGTAGATGAGGATAATTTAGCCTTAGCCCAGATATAATTACATAATAGATTACAAATTGAAACAATGTGTCTCACAGAAGCAACAAGGTTGGGGAAATTAACCGAGAATAAAGGAAGACTAATCCGCATAAAGGTGAGCTCCACTGATCATAAGTACGACATACTTAGTAAAACCTCAAGTCTAAAGGAACGGGAATATTCATAAATGAAGATCTCATTCCAGAAGATCAAGCAAAATTAAGAAAGGAGGTTCAAAAGGTAAAAGAAGATAGAAAGGAAGGAAAATGGGCAATAATCAGAAATAGAAAAGCCTTTATTCGAGATAGAAACCAAAAATATATAATCAATAGCAATTAAAACATGCTCCGGTCCTTTCTTGGAAACTTGTCAGGGTTCCCATGGAACCAAAGGCCCTAAGCTAAGTTGGATTTCAAATGATGTTGATATTATTTTGCTTGTTGAAACTTGGGAGCACGAAGAATCTAAGGTCCCTAACATAGATGGATTTACGCTATGGTCTACCTGGAACAAGAGATCCTCCCATAGAGGCATTGGGGGAATAGCTTGTTACATTAAGAAGACCATCTCCCCCCATGCTAGGATTTATAAAAGCAACCCTCACAACCAATATAGTTGGATAGAGATCAAAGAAATTAATAATAAAAAGTCCTACATAGCAATATGTTATTTCCCCCCCATCAATTCTAACTTCTATAAGAAGAAGAATCTAGATAAAGCTAACCCTTACAATGGTTTAGAGAATGACATTTCTAGCCTAAGGAATGATGGTAATATCCTTTTAATAGGTGACTTTAATGCTCGAACTTCAAACAACCAAGATATTATTCTAGGCAATTATTCCAACCCTAATCCTCTTTGGTTAGACGAAGACCCTACTCTAGCTAGTAGGTACAAAAGGAGCTCTGAAGACCTCGGGGAAAATTTGTTTGGGTCAGAGCTAGTCAAGCTCTGTAGTGCTCAGGATCTCATAATTTGCAATGGTCTAAAGAAGTGGCCCAATTCCAACAAGACGACCTGCATCCATGGACTTGGTAGCAGCGTGGTAGACTACGTTATTTCTGATCTCCCATTATTCAGCGAACTAATAAATTTTGACATCTTAAACTACCACGAACCTGAATCTGATCATAGGCCTTTACTTATAACTCTCAATTTTGTCATGCATAGAGTTCCCATAGAAAATAATACTTACAGCCAAAAGAACTTAATATTTGATAGAAATAAAAATGATCTCTTTCTAAATAATTAAAAAAACTAATTTTCTTCCTTTATCTAGTAATAGACAACATAGAAAGACCTCTATCATAATTTTACT
>APFE031596474.1:0-10804 GCA_000404065.3 Pinus taeda | reverse complement strand
ATCACTTTAGGCCAAATTGTGTGGAAGGTGAGCTCCCATCAGGGTTTGGAATTTGACTGGCATTTTTCCGTCATAATTCATTTTGAACGTATTTTACGTTTAAAATGTTTAAACGAAAGTTTTTTATGATGGGTTTTGAAATGTACAGAACGTTTTTTTTACGGGTTAATTTTTTGGGAAAACGTTATTACTACAGCGACAAAAGGCACTAACACTTTTCATATAGGTGAATCACAATTGAATAGCGAAAAGGAACTCACACTTATCATATGGGTGAATCACAATCTATCAAGGTTCATGCACCAACACATTTCATATGGGTGACTCACAATTTCTCACGTTTCGTTGGTCAGTTCGTTTGTCTTTTATTATAGGTACCCACACAATTTTCAATTTTATATATTTTAAATATGTAAGAATAGTGAGTTTAGAAATGAGGACTTCCCTATGGCTGTACCTTTGCCCTAGAGACATGTTAGGTAGGTGACGAAGAGGAGGACATTAAATTGGAAAGGATGACCTTTTGTTGCAAAGGAGCGTTGAGTGGCAGGTAGCCACTTAATCATGGCAAAGAGAGTAATGGCAGTTATTCTCAGTGGCCTAGCCTTTTTACTACTTTGGGGCTTGTCTACTTCTTCATTTATGTGTATATCTTTTGGGTTGTTTTTTTTTAAAAAGGATTGGTATATGATAATCGACTATGTATTTATGTATAAATTTTATTAACCTGTACTAAATTAATGATTATATTATTTTTAAGAGAGCAAGTAGTAGAGGATTTACAAAAATCTAATATTTTTTTTATATGTGATCTTATTTCCTAGATATAAATTAAATGGTTTTTAAATCTCGATAATCATTAATCTATAATAATTATCAAAACATTCATTCTTCATATATTTCATTTAAATTTGAAAAAATTATTCAAATTTAATTAATTAATTTAAAATAATAATAATAATAATATCTATTTTTCAATGAATAAAAAAGTGTTAATATATATGTAAAATATATATATAGATTATTTAAATTTATGTAGCAAAAAGCCATTGAAAAATCTTTAAAAATATTTAATTTCAAATTTAGATAAATTTAATTATAATATTGAGATAATTAATGTTCCAACAAATAAGTTTTCAATATAATAGATAAATTATAATTACAAATATACATAATCCAATAAATTAGGGACGAGTGATACATTTTCATTAAATTAACAATATAATTAAAATTTTAGTTTGAAATTTCATTATATATTTAAGGGTTGTGGTTGAATGTTTTGTAACTAGAACCATTCTCTCATCTACATATTTTGGATTGTAAAATTTGCATAATTAAAGCTTAGACTTAACATTTAGTAGCCATCTCAAATTTATGTGTTATCAAGTTAGTAATAAGGATCACAATACATAAGTATGTATAAATAAATTAATTAATTATATATACACACTAAGATTTGTTTTTAGTTTTCTAAAAATATTATTTTCATACAATGCCATTTATCTACAATAAACAAAAAAAACATGTAATGGCAATGTGCAAAAGAAGAAAGATTAATGACATTGACCATGTGGTACTTGTTAATGGATTAAATTTTAGAACTTTTTTAATTCTAAATCTATGAGAGTCACATAAGGATCTTATTCTTGAAGGTAAGACCTCTGAAAACTCTACTTTTAGAAAGGCTCGATTGAGCTTATAGCTTGATTGGGCTATCCCCTACTTAACCACGTAAATGGATCAATCGAAGGATGATCGAGCGAGCATTGTAGGCGCTCCATCGAGATTTTGAAACCATAATTTCAGTATCCGTTATGCATATTTTTATGCAGCACCATTTCATATCTTAGCCTACCGAAAAAATTATCCCTATGTGGTGCTCTATTTTTAGAAAGGCTCGATTGAGGTTATAGCTTGATCGAGCTAGATGCTTGAGGGAGATTGTAGGCTCTCCATCGAGCTTTTGAAACCATAATTTTAGCATCTTTTCTCTATATTTTTTTGCAGGACCATTTTATATTTTAAGTGACGGAAAAAATTATTCTTATGTGGTGGAGGTGATTATGTTGGATTTATGAAGAATCCTCTATGCAATGATATATGAATTTGTTTTTATCTAATTTCTTTTGAACATAATGCTTGAATCTTTTTTGGACAGTTTCAAGAAGCAAATAAAAAATCAATTTACAAGTCCTATTCAAAATGATACTCTTGGTTTTTCTATTTATTTAAAAAATTATAAAATATCTTAGGTGAACACATATCTCTTTAAAATACAACTTAAATATTACTTTGTTAACTTAGAAAGATAACAAAAAAATATAATTTTTTCTAAAATGATAAATTTTTAATATGAAAATCTTAGTGCTCTCAATGTAAATCATGCTGATATGTATATTAAAAATTACACATTTTATACTATTTTATGCTACATGTAAACACACATACCTCTTAATGTGTGCAAAAAATTGCAAGGGCAAGCATTTCTTTTAATGGAAAATTAACGTATTATATGAAACTAATTTTTTTTTAAGAAATATCATTAGAACAACAATACAGTTTTCCACAAATTGTTTTTTTATTCTTAATTATAACTCACAATACTTATATGAATTTTGAGTACTTCAATTCAATGAAAAAGAAAAAATGAAATTTTATCCCCACATGCCCCAAAAGTGTATCCCATTTTCATACATTCAAGTTGGATAAAGTCTTACATTAAGGAATCTAGCTTCCAATCCTGTAATAAATATAACTTCCAATAATCGCACTCAAAGCACGTGCTTTCAATGCCGGAATAAAAAAATTACCCTCACAACGAACAAAAATATTCTTACTTTGATACACCTTGATTACAATTGTTGATGACTCTTTCCTCTTAGACTCTCATCATATAGCTCAATATACTCTTTTCATGTTCTGCATGTGCGTATATTTCTCTACAAAAAATCTAATGCACTCTCATAATCCAATTAACAATATTAATGCGCAATTCTCCTCACCTTTCCTACGTTATTTGAATTACTTTTCCTCATAATCTACTTCTTCTCCAACGAAACCTCTACCACTCTCCATCCTATCACAACCTTCAACGGATCATCCTGATGACTATATAGTAGTATGAAAATTCCACAAAGATGTAAACCACTCCATAAAAACGAGAACATACACTATTGATGACCATTTTCCTTGCAAACATCTCCAAGGAGATTGCATAGCCAAAATTCAGGATGCATGGAAAGCTAACCTAAATAATATTCCTACGATTATTTACTCAGTTCGACTAATTCAATGATTGCAACTTATTGTGAGGATATCTACCAAGATTAATTTCTTTTGTCACCCTGCGTTGCTCAGATTCTTCTACGAAGAATAAACATTTAGTTAAATATTAGAGGAAACCCCTTATGTCCACACTAATAACATTTCTAGCAATACAAAAGGGTAAACTTGTAATACCTATCTAATAAGACCTTGGAAATTGTTTTCTCGTGTATCATTATAAGAGATGCAGAACAACGCACAAACATTTATAAGCGATTTGATCCAAAATGGAAACAGATAATTATAAATATGTCTAAAAACCCACAAATAGATCTTGAAGGCATTAATCCAACTCTCTTCTTCATAATCTAAATCACAATTACACTTATACGCATCCCTCCTATTGGAGTTGGTCAATCTAATAATTTTCTTACTTAATATTTTTTGATTGAATGTCCTGAATTGAAAGATGTCAGTGTATTGTATTCTCGTAGTGGTCACTAAATTAATGGATAGAATTCGTAGCAATAACTTTGTCTAAATCACATGTTTAAAGTATACTTAAATAATTTTTTACAAAGCATGATTAGAAATTGATAACCACATATGTTGATTAGTGAGAAATGTATTTAAAAAATTTATAAAATATATATTCCAACCAGCATTGATTCTAAAACATATGTCTGTTTACATTCTTAAACTTATGTGTCTTCAACCATTTGCCAAGTGTTTTTTCAGCTCCGAGAAATGTATTTAAAAGAAGTTATAAAACATATATTCAAACCCGATTCTGAAACGTATGTCTATTCACATTATTAAACTTAAGCGTCTTCAACCATTTGTCAATTTTTTTTTCCAAAGAACAGGTGTCCATCAATTTCACCATTCCAGCCATCGTTCCATTAATCCACAATGGAAATAACTCTCCCATTGCATGCCTGATAGAATAACAATGCCACTCGATCTTGAGCATTTCAAATTGTCATTAACCCCATTCCATATGCTATAATCAAACGCTCCGTGGATGCATGCATTTCTTTGTTAGCACTTAAGGTTGTTGGAATTGTTGAAGGATTACTAGAATGCTGGAAGGATTACTCTAAAGATTTGAATGGATTCTCTCGGCTTCTATCTGGTAAAAAAGGGTGAAAAATATTCATAGCCTTCCTTTTCTCTACCTTCTATTTTTTCAGGTTTCATCATTTGAGAAACACTTTCTTAGTGATTGCGTTTTTAATTATTTCCATGCGCTCGTGGTTGTCTCTAACAATTTGGTGTAGTTCGTGTGATTGAATTATTCCCTAAATTCTGATGTTAAATTTCATTACATGAAGGAAAGAAGGAATGCAAGAGATTGGGAAATGAAGTAGAAATGAAGTAGCTCTGGAGAAGGTGGAGAGAATCAAGTATGATTCAAGGATTCATAATGGATAGATAATAAGAGCCACCATTTAATTTGATAGCTATCTACACATTTTCCTTCTGGGATAATTTTCCACTTTGATTTAAATGGGATGATTAGCCCATAGAAAAAAGAAGGGAATCAATTGTGTATAAATTCTCCGTGATATTAGTAACCTATAGAGAAAAGAAGGTTTTGGTCTTTTTTTCTAAGCGCTCTCCAAAAATTTATTACTCTTCTGTCATTGATCTTCTCCCGAAAGATTTAGCGATTCATAGTAGATTTCTGGTTGAGAAGTCACATGGGGGTTAACTGCCTGATAGAGTGGATTCCCCACATTCCTTTGCTGCTATGTGTCCTCCAATTTGTGGAATCGGAGGCAAAACTCTCGATACCGCTTACCACTACTTTGCTGCCCAAAATACCACTCGAGTTATAAATTAGTTAATATTTGAATAATAATTTTATATAAAAGGCCTCGGCACAAGACTTTATAGAAATACAAATGAAATACATTAAATTTCCGATTAGCGAACGTTTAAATAACACTTTTGCATAAAAGGCCTCGACAAGACACTTTATAGAAATACACATGAAATACATTAAATTTCCGCTCCAAACCATACAAGTGGATCTCAAAATTTATACATCTGCATTTATAAATATCGTCTAGTACACTCATGGCCCTTCACATTATCCTCCACCGTTGATCTTCTCCCACAGATCCAACAATTTACATTGGTTTTAGGTTAAATATGGTCGGGTCCACTCATGGGCCTTCATATTATCCTTCGTCATTGATCTGCTCCCGCAGATCCAACGCTTTACATTGATTTCAAGTTAAACATGGCTAGTCCACTCACGGGCCTTCGCATTATCCTTCGTCATTGATCTGCTCTTACAGATCCAACGCTTTACATTGGTTTTAGGTTACCAACATGCACGGGGTTTAACTGCCCCATAAAGAAATTTCCCCACATTGTTTGCTGCGACGTGTCAAACACTAAGTGGAATCAGGTGCTCGCCCTCCAATACCACTTACCATTCTTCCTCTACTCAATAATCCGCTCACATTGTTTAAAAACCACTCCGACATGTATTACGGACCCGATGGGGTTCTACGGTTTATTTAATAAGTTTTTGATTCCACTACATATCACATGTCACAATCGGTTCTTCCTTTTTCAAAGATTGTGATGTGCTCCTGATGTTCCACTTTCTGCGATTTGATTGCTGATGTTGATCTATGAGATGTAATGGTTGGTGTTCAATGATACTTTATTCCTCTTCTACTCTATTTACTTATGTTTTACGCTATTTCTTCAACATATCTACGGTTTTTGTTGAGATTTTTCTGTTTTAGTCAAAATAGACAAAATCCCAGTGTGTGACAACAATAGAAAATCTGTTGCTGGATTATCTCCAGGTTGTTGGGAGCAAATTAATGCATCCTAAATTTGATGTGAGAACAATTAAATTCTCTCTGCTATAATATAGGTTGTCATACGGATAGCGGGGGGAGAGTGTGTGAGGATTTCTTGATGTAATCTCCAAATTTTGATTAATATATTCCTGATGCCTATGTTTGGTGGACGTAGCCCAGATTGGTTGGGTGAACCACGTTAAATACTGTCTTATGTGGTTGTTTATGTTTCTGCTGTGAATTTTATTTATTTGTTGTGCACCTGATCCAACAATTGGTATCATAGCAAGTTGGAGGTGTTGGTGCTGGTGCTGAGATAATTAAACACTGCCTGTTAGCGTGCATAGAGCTGGAGCGAGTGCGTGAAGAGCTCGCAGCGTGAGTGGTGCTGTTGGAGCTGAGCGTTGTAATGTTGGTTTGCTGGAAGCATGCGGAGCCATGGAGCACGCTGTTGACCTGATGGATTTGTGAACAGCAGGTTGAAAGAGGTAATTGTTACGTAATTATATGTTGTTATGTCAACTCTATAACTTGCACATGATTTCAGCATGGACCCTGCGCGTTTTGTAATTATATTGCTGCTGCGCGTTTGACCGAATTTCCCCTGCACATTTTTGGAATAGCCCCTGCGTGTTTCTTTTTTTTTAATTCCCACTTCCCAGCTGCGGCATAATGTTTTGGGAGCTATGCTAAAATCTGGGGGTATACAATGGAGTTATTTCAATAACGTTGTTTAGTAATCAGATGCTTATATTTATAGTGGCATAAAGTATATATAAGCAGATGTGAATAAGTTTGGTTTTAAAAGTTTGCATAAGTAGAGCACGCAGGATACTGGAGGGAAAGTCGAAAAAATACACTTTATATGAACAATTGTGATATATGAAGGTGAACTCATGTGGTGGAGAAAGAAATTTTTTATGCCATTAAACAAAAAGGAGCCCTTTGCCATTAAACTTTTTTTTTGAAGCCTTTTTAAAAAAAAAAAGGACTTATCTTATTTTTTTTTAAGTGTATATGGCAGAAGGCAGTTTTTTTGTAAATGAGTGCAAAGGCAGTTTTTGGTTGTGTAAAAACCAATGTAAAGGCAGAATTTTTTTTTTATGGCATAAGTACAAAGACATAGGCAGAAATTTTCAAAGGCATAGGCAATTTTTTATTGCTGGTTGGATATTGGATATTATTGTGTTTTTTGTTGATACAAATGGCAAAAACTCAAAATGCCCGGTTTGAAATTAAGAAATTTAATGGCAAGAAAAATTTTGAGATCTGGAAGGTGAAGATGCACGATCTGCTGGTTCAACAAGGTGTGGTGAAAGCACTGTTGGGGAAAAACAAAAGACCTACTTCCATGACGGAGGATGAATGGGATGAGATGGATGCTAGAGCTCTGAGCGGAATTCAGTTATGTCTGGCGGACGATGTTCTGTTCAACATTGTGTCAGAGAAAACCACCGTAGGCCTGTGGTCGAAGCTCGAGAAGCTCTACATGACAAAATCTTTGACAAATCGAATTCTCCTGAAACGACAGCTTTACAGTTTGCGGATGAAAGAAGGTACCTCAATTACTGATCACCTGAATGTTTTTAATACCTTGTTGGTGCAATTAAACAATCTAGATGTGAAATTTGATTCAGAGGATAAGGCGATAACTTTATTACGTTCTTTACCTGAATCCTGGGATCATTTTGTTACTTCCATAAGTTTTAGTACATTAGATATTCTTGAGTTTGACGATGTTGTTGGGGCCTTGTTGGTTGAGGAGACGAGGAAGAGGTCGAATGCAGACACATCTACATCAGAGGTAATGATGGCCAGAGGTCGCTCACGAGAGAGACACTCCGGGGGAAAGCATAGCGACTCTTGTTCAAAGTCCAAAGGAAAGAAGCCAAAGATGAAGTGCTGGCATTGTGGCAAGGCTGGACATCTAAAAAAGGATTGCTGGAAGTGAAAGCAGGCTACTAAAGAAGGCTCTTCGACAGAAAAGAAGGAAGCCAACACCACGGATACGGGTTCAGTATCAGGTTCAGGTATGAGTGATGAGGTATTGTCTGTTAATGCTTCAAAACATGATCAACATTGGTTGTTAGATTTCGGGGCATCTAACCACATGTGTATTCATAAAGATTGGTTTAAAACATATAGATCAATTGATGATGGTGTTGTGTACATGGGTAATGATGTAACATGTAATATTGTTGGGATTGGAAGCATACAACTACAAATGTTTGATGGCACAACCAAAATATTAACTGATGTGAGGCATGTACCAGATCTAAGGAAAATTTGATTTCATTAGGAGCACTTGATTCAAATGGATATAAAACTGTAATTCAAGGTGGAGTTATGAAAATCTATAAAGGTATCTTACTAGTGATGAAGGCTAAGAAAGTAGGAAATCTATTTCAGTTAGAAGGTAGAACTGGGTCAGATCATGCGTCTGTGTCTGAACATGACAGTAGTTCCATTCACTTATGGCATCAAAGATTGGGGCATATGAGTGAAAGAGGATTGAAAATTTTGGCTGACCGAAAGTTACTTCCTAATCTAAGATCTGGAAAATTGAATTTCTGTAAACATTGTCTGTTTGGTAAACAAAGTAAACAAAAGTTTAAAACAGGCAAACATACTAGTAAAGGTATACTTGATTATATCCATTCAGATGTGTGGGGTCCAGCTCCTACAGCTTCATATGGTGGTTCTTCTTATTTTGTATCATTCATTGATGACTTTTCTCGGAAAGTTTGGGTCTACATGTTGAAAAAGAAGTCTGATGTTTTTATAGTTTTCAAGCAGTTTAGAGCATTGGTAGAAAACGGCACTGGTAGAACAATAAAATGTTTAAGAACTGACAATGGTGGTGAATTTACTTCCAAAGAGTTTGACAGCTATTGCAAGGATGCAGGGATCGAGAGACATAAGACCACGGTTTATACTCCTCAGCAGAATGGAGTTGCTGAACGCATGAACAGGACTCTTCTAGAGAGAGCAAGGTGTATGCTGAGTAACGCCGGGTTGCCGAAGGAGTTGTGGACGGAAGCAGTGGCAACTGCTTGTTATGTGATAAACCGATCTCCATCAACAGCAATAGACTGCAAGGTTCCGCAAGAGGTATGGACAGGACACCCTTGTGACTATTCTAAACTCAGAGTGTTTGGTTGTGATGCATATGCTCTAGTGCCTAAACATCAGCGAACTAAATTAGATCCAAAGTCTAAAAGGTATATCTTTGTTGGGTATGGTGATGGAAAAAAGGGATTTAGATTGTGGGATCCTACTACCCGCAAAATCATCATCAACAGAGATGTAAGGTTTAATGAATCCTCTCTTGTACAGTTAGATGTAGATAGAAGATTGAAACATGATGATGTATCTGATTTCCAGCATATTTAGTTTGACAGCATTTCTAATGATAGTCATAACGACCATAGTTCAAATTCTAGTCATGAACAGGGTTCAGATGGAGGTCATGAACAGGTTTCAGATGGCGATCATGAAGAAGTTCCTACAAAGGATAGACAGCCAATTGTGGAAGCACCAGAAACATTCTTAAGGAGCTCGACAAGGATCAAACGCCGTCCGAGAAGGTATGATGATTCAGTTGCTTTGATCGCTAATGATGATGAACCTTTGTGTTATCAGGAAGCTATAGAAGGTTCAAATAGTGACAAATGGAAAGCAGCCATGAAGGAAGAAATGATGGCCTTGAGTAAAAACGGCACATGGGATCTGGTGGAGCTTCCGAAAGGCAGGAAAATTGTGGGATGCAAGTGGGTGTTCAAGCTGAAACGGGGTGTGAATGATACGGAAGACTGGTACAAAGCTCGGCTGGTTGCAAAAGGATTTTCTCAGAAAGCTGGCATAGACTTTCATGAGATATTTTCACCAGTGGTTAAAATTGTTTCAATTAGAATTGTGTTAGCATTAGTGGCTTTGTTTGATTTGGAGTTGCAGCAGTTAGATGTTTAAACTGCATTTCTACATGGTGATTTAGATGAGGAAATATATATGGAACAACCGGAAGGGTTTGTTTAGCATCGCAATGCGAAATTTGTCTACAGGCTCAAGAAGTCATTATATGGCCTGAAGCAGTCGCCTCGGCAGTGGTATAAGAAGTTTGATTCTTTCATGTTGAGTCAGAAATATGTTAGAAGTGAATATGATCATTGTGCTTATTTCAAACAGTTGAATAATGGCATGTTCATTATCTTAGTGTTATATGTTGATGATATGCTTTTAGCAAGCAAAAGCATTGAAGAAATCAACAGGTTGAAGACTCAGATGGCAAGGACGTTTGATATGAAAGATCTAGGAGCCGCAAGACGGATTTTGGGCATGGAGATTTTCAGAGACAGGGGCAATGGTAAGCTGTGGCTATCACAACAGAAGTATGTTGAGAAAATACTTTTAAGGTTTGGTATGAACAATGTGAAGCCTGTGTCGATTCCTTTAGCTTCCCATTTTAAGCTTTCTTCGAGTTTATGTCCTAATACAGATGAAGAAAATGATTATATGTCTCGAATTCCTTATGCCAATGTAGTAGGATGTTTGATGTATGCGATGGTTTGTACGCGACAAGATATTTCTCATGCAGTTGGGGTTGTCAGCAGGTACATGGCAAATCCGGGTAAAGAACACTGGTCAGCAGTGAAATGGGTGCTTCGGTACTTGAGAGGCACAAGTAGTTATTGTATTTCTTACAATAAGAGTAGTGA
>APFE031596470.1:67512-195649 GCA_000404065.3 Pinus taeda | reverse complement strand
ATAATTCTTTAGTCAAAACTAGGTGTTATAATCTAACAACCAGAAAATATCTCTCTTCATCTATTTAATCTAATGCCATGATTTGGTTTTTCATCTTGTCATGAAGATGAACCACAGGATAAATCACACTAGATGGTTCAAAACCATCCACTTAAACTTTCTTTATGATATTTTTACCGAAGGATCTCTCAACATTCATATTATTATTTTTATTAATTATAAAAAGAATAATGTGTAAGTTAATCATATACACTTTGAAAACACATGAAACAAGACTTCTATCCATGGAGATTTAACCCCACTTTACTATAAAGATGTTTAATATGTAAGTAGACTTTGTTACAATACTATAAGATAATACTATAGATTATCAATACCAGCAGCCAAAACCAATATCTCAATTTTTAATCTTGTGCATATACGTAAACATACTTTTGAAATATTCAACCAAATTTAAAATTCTTAGCCATTCACTTAATAAATTATTCATATTAAATAATTTTTTTCTAAAACTCTATTTCAAATACCACATAATTAACAACATCATTTAGAAAAATTAAAATAAAATAATATTATCCATGGAAATAAATATCCAAATTTATATCCATTTTATCAAATTCCTTGAATTTATAACATATTTTATAATGTAAAAAATATATATATTAATAAAAAAATTCAAATTGCGGCCTAATGCTATATCAAAACTAAATTAATAATACTACACGTTTTCATATTTTAAACCAACCATTGCCAATCATAAATGTAGTTCGAATAAAATCAATTGGAATTCCTACAAAAAATATTAAATTCAATTTTCAAAATTTCAAAGCACTAGAATTGTTATATAATGAAAATAAAATTACCTATTATATTTCTTACTCGTTTCTATTCTTTATATTTATTTTTGATTTTATATTTTTATTATTTTGCTTTTGTTTTATTTTATGATATTTATTTTGTATTTTATGGAATAAAAATCGATTAAAATTATCAAAATAATATAAATTATCTTTTTAAATTGAAAAATCCATTTTTTTTAATATATGTTATTTTTTTGTTAATTTATGAAATATTTTATCAGTAATTTATCACAAAGAGTATATTGATAATGCACTTTGTTATAATTTTAAAAGTCATTTCTTTGGGTTTATTAGAAGGAACATCATCTGTTCAAAATTTATTTGTGGAAAACTCTAAAAAATATGACTTGATGTCTTCAATGCTCCCATGTAGTTGTAGCCTAGCAACAATAGGCCAGACAATCCATTGTGTACACTGGCTCACACAACAATGAGCCAACAATACCTTAGTTACATTGTGAGGGAGCAAGAGAGTGAGAAATTGCATGGATAAGGTTGGATTAGGTCAAAATTGATCACTAAAAAAGGATAAGGATCAAAGGACTAGAAATGGTCCAGAAGATGTCTACATTTGATGTTATCACTACCTAGGAAGATCTATAAAAGAAGTTTCTCAATAGATCACATTAGAGGAATCATTAACACATATTTGAAGTGTTGCCAGAGTATTCTCTCATAGTTTTCCAAGTGATAGGACATCATTACATGTCCAACAAATAGTGAATTGTTAGTGAGGGGAGGACTGTAGATGGATGCCATGGAAATGCACAACAATGTACAAACTTTGGTATAATACAAAATCAAATATCGTTTCACCCGCTAACGCATTTTATCATGTTATTCTCTTGTATTGACATTTTGATTATGAATTTGGTTCTATGTTAAAGCTAACAAATCTTGCAAGGTATATGGTTTGGCTATTTTCTCTGTTGTGTGTGGGTATTTAGGAGTATGACATCAATAGAAATATTCATAGGTTTCCATAAGCCGGATGCACGAACTAGTCAACTCTTCTCGATAAGAGGTATGGTTTCTTTACTCTCTCTATCATTTCTTATATAGCTATTCATGAATTGGGATTTGCTTGTATTAAGCTTTGACTATACCACCCTTCGTTTGGCAAGTCTTGGGAAAGCTTGCTAGGGTTAAATTAACTTGCTATTGTAAGTGAAATTTCTACCTCAAATAGAATTAACAACTCTAGTGGGGAGTCCTAGTGAGTGCATTTTTTAGTATTTGTTTGATTTTGCAACTTCATTTTTTCAATTTCCTCAACATTACACAAAAATTACATGAGACATAGAATTAGTTTGGATTTGAAACCCTGGCGCTAAAAAACTAAGGATCAAGATTTTCCCCTACCAATGCCTTGCTCCAGTTAGTACCAGAGCATACTTAGGCCTTTTTTTCCTTAACAAACTTTGCACCAGAATGTTAATATCCCAACATTTATTAGTTTGGTCTACACCATGTTGTTAAAGCCTTTAAATTAGGGTGTTGGCAAGGTTTTACCTGTAATTTATTTAGATTTTTGGTACATGATTTTTCCCACTTGGTGTTTATCTTTAGTTCCATATTTTTTTTGTCTTTTTAGTATGTAAAAGACTCATATTTTCTTACAATAGGTGAATTTTTTTATCTTTTTGTAGGGTTTTGAAATCTCTTGGGTTTGATTCCCAGTAGTGGCATTGGTAGCTACATACCTCTCTATCAACATTGTCCTACTAACCTTTTTCTTTTGGATGGTTAAGAGTGTGTTTATTGATTGGATTTTTCCTTTTGGTGCATGCTTGCTTTCTAGTTAGGTTTCTTTGATTTTTATTAGGTTTTTTAGATGTTTTCCTTTGGTTTCTTTTGTTGTTATTTTATATTTGTGATTCTAACATATTTTTATGTGTTTGAGAGCTTAATGAGTGTGTGTGAGGACTATACTCATCATTGCATTCGAAAAAGAAAAAGATCATACTCTCCTTTAATCAGGGTTCACCGAAAATCAATATTTGCATGAGCATTTCTATGCATGGTTTCTCATTGAAGATGAGTTTAAAAACACAATACATGTTTCATCCATACAAATTTGACATAATAAGTGATTGTTTAAATTAATTCCTAATTAAAATTAATTCAAGATATTTTACATTATCTGGTAGCAAACCCATAGTAGATCATGCTAGGGTCTTGGATTAGGGGAGTGAGGTAAACTATCTAATACCACGAAAGCAAACCTAGTATATTGATTTAGGGAGAGGAAATCCTTTTGTTGTGGCATGTTTCATGGGAAGCCCTTCAAACACAAAGGTCAATCACGAGGTCAGATTAAGGTTAGCAGAGTGATCTACCCTACTTCATTTGGTCTTGGTGACGTTGGTCTGCATGTATTATTAGGGGTCTATCTGGGGAGGCTTTAGGCTCGATACCCTTTCCTTGCATGTAGATTTGACTGACTACTATTCCCATAGGTTAGCTCGTTGTATGTGGTATTCTTAGTGGCCATTGTCTTAGGGACCTTATAGGGGTGATGACAAGAGGGGCGTCCTTGCATGAAATGTGGTAAGCATTAGTTAGAACTCATTTAGTTATCCTAGGGGGTACTCCATGAATCATAAGAATACTTTATTCTAAATAAGAGCTGTTAAGAAGGAGGTTAGTGTAACTTGGTGAATGCATGAAGATGGGTTACACTTTTGGGCCAAATGTGGCAATGAAATTTCAACTTTTTCCTCTTTTATTGAATTGAAGCCCTCAAAATTTATATAAACACTGTGAATTTTGATTCAGAGTAAAAAGATAAATTGTGGAGAATCATGTTGTTGTCCTAACGATATTTTTTGAAAAAATTTAGTCATATAATATGTCAATTTTCCATTAAATGAAATGCTTGTCCTTGCAATTTTTCACACATCTTAAGAGGTATGTGTGTGTTCACATAGCATAGCTTAGTTTAAAATGTGTAATTTAAAAAAAATATAAATATGAGCATGATGTACATGGGGAGAGCTAAGTTTTTCATATTTTTATTTATTTTTATGCAAAATTATATTTTATTATTATTTTTGAAGCTGATGAAGTAATATTTCAATTACATTTTGTAGACTCATGTGTTCCTGTAAGTTTTTTTTTTTCAACTATTTAAATAAATTTAGGAACCAAGAATACCCTTTTGAAGAGGACTCATAAACGAAGATAGTGGTATTTTTAAAAAAAAATTCATTGTGTATATTTTTTGATGTTGATTTTTTATTCAACCTCTTTAAATCTATTCAAAAAAATTTCAAGCATTATGTTTAAAATAAATTAGATCTAAAATATCATATGAATTCTAAAATGTCAAATTCATATGCGATTGGATAGAGGATTCCCTCATGGATCCAACATGATCAACTCTGCCACCTAAGGATAGATTTTACTCTAAGTCCACTAGGGTACAAAATGGTGTTGCAAGAAATTTTGAAGAAGGGTTGTTGAAATTGTGGATTCTAGGACTTCAGAGGCTTGGTTGAGTATTTGAAGTGCTCGATAAAGAATTTAAATTTCAAATTCAAATAGCTCGAATGAGGGTTTTGTAACCCTCGATCGAGCCACTTATGTGGTTAATAGGGGCCCGATCGAGGGCTATGGCTTGATCATGCCTCTATATTTTTTTTTTGTGAATGGCATAATTTAGATTGTAGAATCAATAAAGATCTAAAATTTTAAGTTTTACCTCATTTAAAATTCCAAATTTTATTATAATTTTCGTTATCATGTCATACAGAAACCTTATTAAATTTAATATCAATATTAAAAAAATATTATTACTACTAAATTAAATTGTGAAATGTCATGTACCTCCATTTAGCCATTTTTTTCCCCACACACACATATTCCTAAATTCATTTAGTTGATAGCCATTTTATTTATATTGTTATTTATGTTTGGTGTCAAATACTTCATATGCACTCAACACGATTTTATATCACCTTCTATATAGGTGCTCATTGGTTAAATTATTATTCATTTAATTGGTATGTAGGTAGGTGGGGGTTTTCTTGGAGGAGACTCATCAGGCCCTAGTGCAGGAGTCGAGTTCATAGAACTATGTCATTCTTGTTGAGATTAAATATTTATATAATGCCATGGATGTAGTTCTCAGGGTCGTTTAAAGTGGTTTTACCTCTAAATCACAGAGGAATTTCTTTTTCATTTATCAAAGAAGCTACTTGTTCATAGGTAAATTAATTCTCCTCGATTATTCAGATTGATTGGCAGTAATATGACTATGGATTTCATTTCTAACTCCTTGCTAATGGACATTGTTCACTTTGTCACATATGGTGCTTTACAACCCCACGTGTAGGTATTTCTTGTTACGATATTCTTCGAGTCTCATTTTTGGTGGTTTGGGTATACCCTTGTACCTCTTCTCATGCTTATTTCATTAATTTTATTACTTTCATGTTGTTTTATCATGCTTATTATGGTTACCATTTCTATGATAATGTTGATGAGTATAGTGGTAAATGACTCAGTGGTAAGAAATGCATAAATACTTTGGTTTTCTTTGTGTAGAGAAATCACCAGGTGAGTACTAAATACCTCTCCCTGTGATCGTTTTGTTATACCCATAGTGGAAAGGTAAGTTATTTTAGTTATCCATGTTCTAACTATCCTCTTTCATGGATAACGTTTTGGTAAAGAGTGTTTCTTAGTTCTAGTCTAGCCATTCAAGTCAAGGTTGCCTCTATGAGTTTGGATGGGTAATAATTTTTCCTTTTTAGTTCTTTACATTTATTTATTTTCTTTTTCTTATCTGGTGATGGTAGAAATTGGTCTAGTTCTATGCCGTGGCAACCCCTTGATTTACCATTTAACTCTGTTTTCGTTTTAAGGTATTATCTAGGAACGTCGTGGCTTTGTTCTCGACATAGGTAAACCAATATTTCCAATTAATTTTATTATAAATAATGACCAAAGAAATTTCTAGTATTGTTTGGTTCTCTTGAATTGAATTTTACAAGTTTCTCTTATATGTGGCATCCTCCCCACTTGCAGTTATGACAATTGTTCTCCTGCTTTCATTCCTCCCTCTTTTTTGGTAATGTGTTGGGCTTCAACTTGTAATAGTACAATACACTGCTACAGGTCGGTTGCACACCCCTGCCTTCATGAAGGAATATCCAAGTGTATTCTTGTAGGGGCTCTCCTTTAATTGTTGGGATTGAGTGGACTTGTAACACGTATTTGAAGGGTTATGCCCACAATATAATTTATGATCAATGAACATTAAGCTTCCTACTGAATCTTGTAATCCACTGTTATGCATTGTTTATGTTAGCATGATTTTTCTTGTCTTGCACAACATATTCATGAAGTTCCATTTTTCAGGGTTTCTAATTGAAATGTGTATTCATCTGCTATTTTAGTTGAAATTCTTGTCGCCAGATTCTAAATTATGGCCCTATTTATATTGATAGTTGTTTCATAATTTTCTTAGTTTGCATTCCTTATAATTCTTGCTATTTACTACTCTTCACATTGAATGTGTTATCTCTAATGTTAATTAATGGATTTTCAGTCTGCCATAATATGGAAATGTACATTTTGTTTAAAAAATTGTATCAGATAATGTGTAACACAATTAATCAGAAGATGCAGAATTTAAACTAACTACAATGCTTCTTTATGCGTATTTTCCTATTCATCATTGACTATATCTTACCTTTATACCAAACAGATAACAATCAGTTCCGTCTAGAAATTAAGCTTTCCGATATAACTTCTTTTTGGATTATGTATAATCCATTTCTATAATAATTAATCATATAATGATCTAGTGCTGGTAAAAGTGGAAAAAAGATCGCTTAAGTTTATGTTTCATGACCTGCAATTTGTAAAATGTAGTTTACTATACAACTTTGTTTTTATTCTATATTAGTTATTAGTCCTTTTTGTATGATTAGAATTTGGAGCAGAGTCTTTTGATTTAGGACTTCTAGTTTTCCAATGTCTTCCTAGTTTTCTTCTTTATCGCTCTTGACTAGCGATAAACAACACTTTCCTAGATTATGTAGCAACCATGGTGAAAATTCCATGTAATAAAAGTTAATAAAGGAAAAATAATAACCACAGTTGATGGGACACTTATTCCAAGCTGAATGTTGGGAAAAACATCCTAGTGGGTGTTCATTTGGTTTATTATGGCTACGAAAATTGGTAAAGTCAAAGGATTTGGAAAGGAAAAATGGCATTTTTAGCACATTTATTTATGAAAATAATGGAAATTAGGAGAAAAGGAAGGTGAAAGGTCACAGGTTTCCTGTGAGGAGGAAATTGAAGGAAAATAATGGAAAATGAATAAAATAGAGGTCTAATTGATAAAAAGGCTTCTAAGGACCAGTTGGTACCTTTTGTCAGTTTAGTTTTGGAGCTCTCTCATTATTTTCTCTCTCTCTCACTCTTGGAAACTTAGAGTTTTCTTGGAGTACGTTGGCATTGGATCAAGAAAGGAAAAGAAGGCAAGAGGAAGGAAGGAGCAAACAAGGAAGAACAAGATCAAGCAACTATAAAAATATTATTTGCATGTATCGATTTTCATGTGTATTTTCCTTGCTAAATTTGGCATGCATGGTATTGCATGTGGTTCTTTTGCTGTTATGGCATGGGTTTCTCCAGGTGTGACAATGTTTTCAGCCTAGCCTTTCCATTTATGGATAACCATGGTGTGATGGGGTTCACATGTTTTGCTTGAGCTGGATCATTGGATGGATTTGAAGCTAAGTGAGGTGGATCTCCGAATGATAGAACACATGACCTAGTAACCTCTGAACTAGACTGTGGGTTACAATAAAGCCTAATTTTTTGGTGTCTCGGGGGGCCTAGGAATCCTTGCTGGTGATTGGCGGGATATATGGTAAAGCTAAGAGGTGGATTTCTCTCCGTTGGTCCTAGTAATCCCAAGTTGGGATATGCAGTAACTCCTGGAGAGTGGGTCTCGGTTTAGGGCCTAGTGATCCGGTGTGGATTGCGGTAAAGCCTAAGAGACTAGGAGACATGAAAATTCCTCATGGCGTAGATGGAGAAATCCGGTGGCATTCATGCTTGTTTTAGCCTAGTGATCTAGTGGAGATCATGGTAAAGCCTGTTATTACATGTTCATTACATTGGACCAGTGATCTTGGATGGATTACGGTAAAGCCGGTTTTCTATTGATGAGGGTGTGGTGGTTTAGCCTTAGGATGCCCTAGTTGGTTCTTTTGGTTTGAGTCCCACATTCATGCTTGGAATATGGCACAGGGGTGAATGGATGAAGAGATATTTGGATCAGCCATTCTATGGTCAGGTGGAATGTGGTAGTCCCATCCCGGGTTTGGATTTTGCATCATCAATATGAGGTTATTTCTCCTTGTATTTAGATGAGTATTATTGGTGTAGGGCTACACCCGCACCCATACCCACAGATTTCATAAGAGTGCCTAACACAACTGTCCCAGGCAATAGACTCACGAAGGAGTCAAACATCATATTTATATATGGTTAAGGCCCTTCACCACTAGTTCCTTTGAATCGAAACCCAATCACCCCGCCATTATCTCCTATCGGAACTCTATCCACTCTTATAACCTTCATATGAGACTTAACAAAGCCTTTTCTTCATATCCCTCCATCGTTAGACATATATATATAATTAGACCTCTCAACCTTTGGCTAATACATATTTAACACATAAAACCATTCTATATGCATAAATACCTTTACAAAGGAAACTTATGCAAATATACTCTTTTCCACTTTACGTATGGCTTCGGCACAGATTTCGAGGCTAAACCTCATCGCAATCACTATCGGCTATATTCCATGGCCACACATATATATATATATGCCTTCCATTTCTCGATATGCAATTTCCCTACAAATCCAGGAAATACCCTATCGACACTTTATTCTTTACAAAGGAAAACCCCCCAAAACATATATATCAAACTTCAAATCCATTGAACCCGTCGGGTCTACTACCCATCGACCCTTTGTATTATATAAAGTCTTCTCCATACGCCGATTCCGATATCTCGATACCTTCGATTCACTTTATCACTATCAACGATCGACCCTTGCTTAATCCACTATGGCCAATCCTTTGTCGACTCCAATATGTGATTTGCGATTAGATCTGGACCATCAATCTGGATCTTGATCTGACGGTCCTCATTTCATTGGCAATCGCTCATTGCTATAACTCAATGACTCGCTTTGAAGACTTTAAAAGGATTTCCGCCACTATTATTTAATCTCAACCATTGATCTTAATGATCCAACAGCTGCTGAGCATCCATCCTTCACTTTTCCACTCGACTCTCTGTACTTAGTTTTTCTGTGTTTTCTTCAGTTTCTTCTTTGTAGTTCGGCTTCTTCAAAGGTTCTACTTTCCACTCTTCTACTGCTCAACTCATTCTCGCTAGGGCTTAACTTCAATCCTTCTCTTTAGAGCTCTACTCTGATGCTCCAATTGGATTCGATGGCCCCTTTCGATTCTTCTGAATCGTGCTTCTCTTTCTCTTCTTGTTCTTCAGAACTCCACCTTCCACGGATTAGCTTCTCTGAGCTTAACTCTTAAGCACATCCTTTCTACACCATTCCTCCAGAGCTTCCTCTGTCTCTTCACTTGGATTCAAATCCATTGTGATTCCTCTGAATCAATCCGTCCCTCTGTGTCCTTCATAATTCTGCTTGCAACCTATTGTAGAACCTATGAATTCATAGTAAACTCATAAATGGAATACTTTAATATTCTGACACAGTCAGGAAATAACTCCGCCTATATTATTATAAAAAGTAATGAATACATTAGAGACTCTTTGGTCTCGCACACACACACACAGGCCTGATTTCCTATTAGTGGCCTCCTCCTATTGAATATGCAAGTTCACTTATTTATAAGAATGCATTGAATTGGATCATTGGAGGATTTGATCACCCCTCTAAGAAAATCCCTAAAGCTCTCTACATGCACATAGATGTGGCAGATAAGTCTCCTTAAGACTTTATCCATTCCATCTTTTCCTCTGTTTTAAAACAAAAAAGTCTTCTTATCAGCTTCCCATTTAATGCCTAAAATCTCTCTCTTGTTCCTAGAATCATGGAACTGTTTAAGAGTTGGATTTGAATTCTACCACTCATGTTCTCATTTATTTATTTTTGAGAGCATTTACATATTCTCCCATTATCTAATTAAATCACACTTAAAGGACTAAATATTGCCTTAACTTGATACATAGGAAAACTATTTCCTAAAATGCATGACCCCCTATGTATACTATTTACAATGATTTTCCTTGGGCTGAATGCTCCTGCATCAGACTCCCAAAGTAGAAAATATTCATGATCTCTTGATCATGTGTCTTCTAGTCTTGGTCTTCTTGGATCCCACACTTTGTTCTGTAACTGTCCAGATGCTTTATTCCTTTGCTGTCGCTACACTTTTGCAGTCTTTTGCTCCATTTTCTTCTTCCTGTCAATCAGGTTCAACTTCTGATTGATCTTTCTTGCTGCTGCTACCATTTTCCTCCATTTGAATTGCTTCATCATCTTCTACCATATTTCTTCAATTTCTATTTCCAGCATATCTTTGGGCTGGTCCATCTTTTGCTTATTACTTCTTTCTTCTTCTCTTTGTTTCAGGTTACTGTTGTTGTCTTCTATGTTGAATTTTCTTTTACTTGCTTCATTCTTTGGTTTACTTGCTGCCATTTTTGTTGCCTCCCTATCATCCTTACTTTCTTTCATGATTGAATCATGACTTTTCAACATTTTCTCCAACAATTTAACATCTTTGTTCCATGGATTTAATTCTTCCATGAAGTCTTTTTCTTTCATCTTTACTTGGCTGTTCACCTGTGCCAAATCTCCTCCAGCAATTGCAACAAAACCTTCATTCATAAAACACTTGTTAAAATTAAAAACATGAGGCCTTGGTGCCTCTTCTTTCTTTGGAAACATTTCAGTTTGTTGCTCTATTTCCTTTTCCTCTGTCAACATATTAGTATGCTAATTCGAATTCTCAGTAGAATTCATGAGACTGTCCATTAGTCTCTCTTCCACACCATCTATTCTAATGATGCCTTCCTGCTCTTGTCCACTGTAGTGAACTCCTCCTCCTTTAACCTGCTGCTGTTTATCTTTACTTTGAAATTGTTTGATTCCTATTGCCTCTTTACCATATTCAAACAATCTTTGCTCAATATCTTGATCACATACTCATACTCATTCATGCTGTTTAATGAACCTGCAAACAAATTATTGCATCTTCCTGTCTCCATGCCTACTTGAGACACATCTTCTTCTTCAGAAACTGTAACTGCAGCTTTTATTCTACTGTTAGGTTCTCTCATCAGTTTCTCCGGTAGTTTAATATCTTCTTTAGACTTAGCAAGCACTTCATCACAATGCTCTCTTCTTCCAGATTCATCCTTTACATGCTGTGTTATAGTATTAAAACACTATCTTCCTTTGGTCCTTGTAATCTCAAGGTCTTTCTGCTGTAGCAAATGACTACTTCCCTCATTCAAGAGGTCTTCTCCATCATACTCTGTTCTCCTAGAGTACTCCTCCAGACTTCAGATATCTTCAAAAGACCATCCATCCTCTTCAAAACACTCCTTTATTAGTGTTCCTTTTCCCAAGGTTAAATACTTTGCATAGGGTTCCTCCTTCTTAACATCCTTTAGTAGATGTCATTCTTCGCTACTATTTGTCTCAACAGTTTCCATGGATATCTCTACTATGCCTATCATCATAGTGAATTGATGATCCTTTACTATGTTTTTAGCTAACATAGTCTCTTCCTCAAGTTTGCCTTCAATCCCTTGCTGTTTATCTCCTCTGAAGATATCTTCAAATGGCTATTTTTCTCCAGCAATATCTGCCATCATACATAAAATATCAGTTTTAAAAATGTAAAACCCTATGGTCTCACTTGATGGTTCAACCATCATATCTCCTTGCTGTTCTAAATTATTCATATGATTCAGAAATTCTTCGATGGTCTCTTCTTCAATCTCCTCAAGCCCTTCACTTAGTTGCTTGACATCTTCAACCAACTGTATATGAGATCTATCTACCTCATCTTCTTCCAAAACAAAATTTTGATTATGCTAGTCTTTTTCCTTCTTCATGACAACATCAGCCAATTGTCCTTCACTTGTAAACATACGCAAATTGTCAGATTTAAAACCATGTGACCCTTCAGCCTTACTTGAAGTTTCAGTCTTCAAGTCTTTGTCTTCACTATCTCCCAGAAATTTGCCTTGTTCTGGTTCACAAATGGATTCTTCCATTTCTAACTCAACTTCCTTGAGTTTTCCCTTCAACCACTTCACTTTCTTTTGCTGCAGCCTTCTCTGCATCTCATGCCATTCTACTGGCTTCTTCCTCAAGACCCAACCTAGTCTCTAGTTTTCCTCAAGAATTCTCCTTAATGCATTGAGTTGTTATTTTAATTCAGCAACCTCTTTGTCAATTTCCTCTTGACTCATCTTCTTGCCATTTGCCTTGGCATCCTTCTTCTCATATCTTCTGCTGTGGCTTCTCTCTGAACCTCTACTATGACTGTCAATAGTCATCTTCTTCTCTTATTTCTTCACAAGCTCTTTTGCAACAAGCCTCTGCAACATCTAGTCCTCCTGGCTACATTCTTACCTCACTAAGCTCTTCTCACTCAGTATTTTGGTAAGCACGGGTCCTCTATCTAGAACCTCTTCTTGAGTAACACCTTTGCTCGTTCTAGGCTTTTGCAATCTCTCACTTTCTCTTGAGAAAACTTCAGCTGTCCTTTCTGTCGAATCTCTTGTTGGATTCTTCAGGTTCACTGCCACTTCTCCTTACTCTGTCTTTAAGAACTCCCTTGTTCTTCTCACAGCTTCTCTTGCTGTCACCTATGCATTAGTATAAAAAACACACATTCCTAATTTAAAACAGAAGACATTACCTCACTTCCAAGATCTCAGCATGATCTTGTTTCACTATTCCAGCTGTCCTTTGAATAGATTGTCCCCTGTTTTGTCTCCAAGTCCTCTTTCCTTAAGAATTTGTGCTAAGCAATCTTGATTTCTCTTTCCTTCAAGGAATCCTCTATTCCTGCTTACTCCAAGCCTCTGCTAGAACTAATACAATCTCCCACTGTAGTCTTTATCATTCAACACATTACCTCTTCCTGTGTGCAAATTCCTTTTTGCAGAAATCTTCCCTGCTTTATTTTTGCTCTGATAGTAATTCTGCTTTGACCTCAATTCTACTCTAATACCACTAACAGTGTAGGGATACACCCGCACCCATACCCACAGATTTCATAAGAGTGCCTAACACAACTGTCCCAGGAAATAGACTCACAAAGGAGTCAAACTTCATATTTATATATGGTTGAGGCCCTTCACCACCAGTTCCTTTAAATCGGAACCCAATCACCTCGCCGTTATCTCCTATCGGAACTCTATCTACTCTTATAGCCTTCATATGAGACTTAATGAATCCTTTTCTTCATATCCCTCCATCGTTATATATATATATATATATATATATATATGTATATATATATGTATATATATATGTATATATATTATATATATATATATATATATATATATATATATATATATATATATATATATATAAATATATATAATTAGTCCTCTCAACATTTGGCTAATACATATTTAACACATAAAACCATTCTATATGCGTAAATACCATTACAAAGGAAAATTACGCAAATATACTCTTTTCCACTTTACGTACGGCTTCGGCATAGATTTCGAGGCTAAACCTCATCGCAATCACTATTGGCTATGTTCCACGGCCATACATATATATAGATGCCTTCCATTTCCCGAAATGCAATTTCCATACAAACCCAGGAAATACACTATCGACGCTTTATTCTTCGCTATCCTGTTTACAAAGGAAAACACCCCAAAACATATATATCAGACTTCAAATGCATTAAACCTGCATCTATAAATGTGTCGGCTCCACTGCCCATTGACCCTTTGTGTTATTGCAAGTCTTCTCCATACGCCGATTCTGATATCATGATACCTCCGATTCGCTTTATTACTATCGATGATTAGCCCTTGCTTAATCCACTGTCGCGAGTCCTTTTCTAGCTCCGATATGCGATTTGTGATTAGATCTGGACCGTCAATCTGGATCTTGATCCAACAGTCCTCATTTCATCAGCAATCGCTCATCACTATAGCTCAATGAATCACTCTGAATACTTTAAAAGGCTTTCCATCATTGTGATTTAATCTCAGCCATTGATCTTAATGATCCAATAACTGTTGAGCATCCATCCTTCACTTTTCCACTTGACTCTCTGTACTTAGTTTTTCCGTGTTTTCTTCAGTTTCTTCTTTGAAGTTCAACTTCTTCAAAGGTTCTACTTTCCACTCTTCTACTGCTTAACTCATTCTCGCTAGATCTTAACTTCACTCCTTCTCTTCAGAGATACACTCTGATGCTCCAATTGGACTCAATGGCCCTTTCGATTCTTCTGAATCGTGTTTCTCTTTCTCTACTTGTTCTTCAGAACTCCACCGTACACGAATCAGCTTCTCTGAGCTTAACTCTTAAGCACATCCTTGCTACGCCATTCCTCTAGAGCTTCCTTTGTCTCTTCACTTGGATTCAAAATCCATTGTGATTCCTCTGAATCAATCCATCCCTTTGGTCCTTTAGAATTCTACCTGCAACCTATTGCAGAACCTACGAATTCACAATAAACTCATACATGGAATACCTTAATATTTTGACACAGTTAGGAAATAACTCTTCCTATATTAATATAAAAATCAATGATTACATTTGAGACTCTTCGGTCTCTCTCTCTCTCACACACAGAGGCTTGATTTCCTATTAGTGGCCTCCTCCTATTGAACGCGCAGGTTCACTTATTTATAGGAATGCATTGGATTAGATCATTGGAGGATACGATCAACCCTCTAACAAAAGCCCTAAAGCACTCTGCATGCATACATATGTGGCAGATAAGTCTCTTTGAGACTTTATACATTCCATATTTTCCTTTGTTTTAAAATAGAAAAGTCTTCTTATCAGCTTCCCATTTAATGCCTAAAATCTCTCTCTTGTTCCTAGAATCATGGAACTGTTTAAGAGTTAGATTTACTTCTACCACTCATGTTCTCATTTATTTATTTTTGAGAGAATTTACATATTCTCCCAATATCTAATTAAATCACACTTAAAGGCCTAAATATTGCCTTAACTTGATACTTAGGAAAACTATTTCCTAAAATGCATGACCCCCTATGTCTACTATTTACAATGATTTTCCTCAGGCTGAATTCTCCTGCATCAAATACACTGGTTTATACATGGATCATAGGGCTATGATTTCCTTGGTATTTCTGTTGCTATTATTCTAGTTATGTATATGTTTTATGACAGTGGCAATGTATGGCTCTCATCATGTTTTTTCTTGTAAACGAATGAACAATGTATCTATGACCTAATAGATGATAATGCAAAAAATGATATGAGGGAACAATGCTTCTTAGTGATTCTCAGATAAGTATGAGACCCCTATGATTAAATCTATTGTCTACACATGTAGATTACATATTTGTGATATGTTTGAAAAAATGCTTGTCATGGCTACTAGGGGTCCAGTTAAGGGCTTGTTCAAGTATTTTCATTTGAATCATCATTTCCTTGTTATCTTTATGTTTTGAAGGTGTCATTAAATTATGGGTAGTGACCTAGGCCTGAAAAAGTGGCTCAAATCCCAGAGACGTTGGCACAACACGAAGAAAAATAGTCCCTGGATGCTAGCACAACACAAAGCAAAATAGTCCCGAGATGCTAGCATGCCTTGTCATGAGAGCATCCAAGGGTCAAGTGGTCTAAAACCTCAGTGGGACCTAGGGGATGGTTACCAGAAAGGTTGGGATGGTTCTTAGGAGTTTTACTGATTATGTGGAAGGTATGTATGATGTGTTTCCATCGATTCCATTTCCTTAAGGTCACTTAGGAGGTTGAACCTAATCATAGTATCCTCTCATCACATGTTTACCTCGGTTGGCCAGTTACTTGGGTAGATGTGGGAGGAGGGTGTTACAGAGTGGTACAAGAGCCAGGTTCACCCCTTGGACTGGATGGGTGGTGTGCGTTGGTCATGCTTTCATGTTGGTTGCAAGTGTGTTAATCATCCTTGTAGTCTATATGCTTGTGCATATGCATGGTATTGGTCATGGTTGTAGTGATTTCAGCATGTGAATGAGTATGTTGTTGTTGTAAAGTGTGTCATCAAGAGTGTATGTTTTGCTACATATTATTTATGCTTACGTACTTTCAGTGTACAATGGTGTGGTCATGTTGTCATGCATGAGGTCATGGTATGTGTAGTTGATATGGTCATGCATTGATGACTGGACTCTAGATAGATTGATGATTACATGGTTATGTGCTTATGTATTATATGTATATATGAAGTCATGATTATGTTTTACATGTATTACGCTGATTGGTTGTTCTTGCAGATGAGATATACTCCCCAAATTTTGCTAAGGTACATTGGTTTTTGTGATTTGGTTTAGCTGACACAGTATGCCTTACATGAAAGAGATCAAAATAACAAGAAAGATGGTAGACTGCAAAGACTCTCCCTATGAATCATATGAGCATCGTGTTGGGCACTCTTTTGAATTAGCATAAACATTGAAAATCTTGAAGGAAGAAATAAGGATTTTTAAGGTGGATAATGACAAAATCATGCAGGCACAAGAGAAACAAGTAGAGGTTAACGCTATACTCCTTCAAAGTTTGTCAGAATTGTAGCGACAAGGGCCACTTTGGATTAGATATGGAGAGGAGGAAAAAAATAATGGGGCATATGGAAGTAGGTCTCATGGTGGTCATAGGTCAGATAAAGATGACATAATTATGAATGGAAAAGTGTTGGATACACTGGATAGGAGAGGTGATGGATACATGTATTATTCTAATTCTGGTTCCGATACGCATCATGATCGTCATTGTTATCATCCTTACAGGAGGAGTGATAGGGGATACTTTACAGATGAGTTTAATAAGATAAAGCCACCTACTTTTGACAAAGATGTGAAGAAACCAAAAGATGCAGAGGCTTGGCTACTTGGGATGAAGAAGTTCTTTAAGTTTCATGAGTACACAAATAACATGAAGGCCAAAATTGCCATCTTCATCCTGAGAGGTAAATCATACATCTGGTGGGAAGATGTGAAGCGGGTTAGAGACATTAGGATAAATGACTTGAATTGGCATGAGGTCAAGGGGATTTTTAGGAATAAGTACTTCTCATAAAGGTACTACGACAGTAAGGCCAAAGAATTATATAAGCTAAATATCGGGTCAATGATAAATGAAGAGTACATGACTAAGTTCATGGAGCTATTGAGGTATGTACCATATCTTAAAGATGAGAAGGCTAAAGTTTATTGATATGTCAACGATTTTCCATTATCATTTAGAGATTGGATTGAGTATGATGAGCGTCAGTCACGTGAGGAATTTATTAGGAAATTGAAGCATTGCTATGAACAGTCAAAGTGTAAGAATGAATCTCATCAAGGATTGAAAGGGAAATAGAAAGGTAAAGGTAAAGGTAGCTAGAAAGAGAAAGGCCTCAGAATGCAGACAAGAAAGAAAATGTGGCACCACAAAAGAGGTTCAATGCAACTAGACAAGAACATGGGTCACAACAATAACAGAGAGGTGAGGGTACTAGTCAGTTGGGGTGTTGGACATGCAGTAAGGAGCACCTTAAGAGATATTATCCACATAATCAAGGTGGTAGGCCTTAGATATATAGTGCATAGGAGGCATAGACTGTTGGGGATGTTGGTTAGAGAATTCCTTATATATATGCATCATTGGATAACAAATAGGCAGACCATAAGGCATCTATCATTGAGATGGAGGGTAATATTTGTGATTAAGTTATTTCTATTTTGATTGACCCTGAATTAATTATAGTTATGTTACTCCTGAATTGGTGTATAAGTGTGGTTTGAATAAATAAGTGCATGTAGAATCTTGGTTAGTGTAGTTGGCTATAGGTACAAAGAAGAAAGTTCATCATTGGGTAAGAGATTTTGCATTTGATTTGAATGGTATGCCTACTGCAACAAATTTGAATGTACTTGGATCATACATTATGTTGTTGGGCATGGATTGGTTGTACCTTCATAGAACCAAGGTGGATTTTTATGAAAAATATATTAAGTGTGTGGATGACAATGGGGAACCAAGGGTCTTATAGGGAAAGAAGAAAGCCACATCAGTTGGGATGGTGACAGTTATGTAGGAAAAGCGCAATCGTAGGAAAGGGTGTGTGTTATTTTCCATACATATTTCTAGTGACAAAGGTAAGGAAGTTGAGGATGCCTATGTTTTGAGCATGTATTTCCTGAGGAGATTTCAGAGTTGCCACCTCACAGGGAAGTAGAATTTTCTATTGAGTTAGTGTCAGGGCACTCCAACTTCAAAAGCACCTTACAAGATGAGCAAACCTAAGCTGGTAGAATTGAAGTTGCAGTTGCAGGAAATGTTGGACAAGGGATACATTAGGCCAAGTGTATCACCATGGGGTGCACCAGTATTATTTGTGAGGAAGAAATATGGTACCCTTAGATTATGCATTGAATACAGGTAATTGAACAAAGTGACCATCAAGAACAAGTATCTCTTACCGAGGATTGATGGCTTGTTTGATCAACTAAAGGGAGAAACAATGTTCTCAAAGATTGATATGAGATCCAGATATCATCAGGTACACATGAAAGAGGAGGATATTTAATAAAAAAATTTCTAAACTAGGTATGGACATTATGAGTTTTTTATAGTTCCATTAAATTTGACTAATGCTCAAACTACATTTACGTGCTTGATGAATAGTGTGTTGCATCTGTATTTGAATAATTTTGTTATCGTGTTCATTGATGACATATTGGTATATTCTAAAAATGAGGAAGAGCATGCTGAGCATTTAACAACAACGTTGAGGTTGTTGAGAGAGCATCAATTGTATGCTATGTTTAGCAAGTGCAATTTCTTTCATGCTGAGGTACACTACTTGGGACATGTTGTTTCCAAGGAGGGCATAACAGTGGATCCAAAAACAATAAGGGCCATCATGGAACGGGTATCTCCCAGGAATGTGGATGAGGTGAGATATTTCATGGGATTGGCAGGTTCTTACAGGAGGTTCATCAGGAGCTTCTTGCAGATTTCTTATCCTATTACATCATTGTAGAGGAAAGGTAAGAAGTCTGAATGGACAAATGAGTGTGAGGCTAGTTTTGAGCAGCTTAAGTAGTTGTTGACACATGCACCAATGTTAAATATTACAAATCTAGACAAAAGGTTTGTAGTATGTACATATGCTTTCAAAAGAAAACTTGGTGGAGTCCTTATGTAGGATGGATAGGTGGTATGTTATGAGTCACGAAAACTAAACGAGCATGAGCATAACTACCTGACACATGATATTGAGTTAGCAACAATCATATATGCATTGAATATGTAGAGGAACTATCCTCTTGGAAGGAGGTTTATGCTAATGAGTGATCACATTGGGTTGAGGTATTTGTTTGACCACCCGAATCTGAGTGCTCAACAGGCTAGATGGTTGGCCACGATATGTGAGTTTGACTTCGAGATCAGGTACATCAAAGGAAAGGAGAACATGGTGGTATATTCTCGTAGTAGGTGGGTACATGTAAACCACTTAGTAGCTATGAGCTCCTATGGGACAGAATTATAGGATAGGATCTTGTAGGTAGGTCAACAAGATGTTAGGTATATGGAGATTGTTCATAGGTTGCAGCAAAGTATAGGTACAAGTAGTGGTATAGGTACAGGTAGTGGTATACATGTGTAGGTGTAACGGATGTGGACTATTGTCTTACAACAGATGGATTGATTAGATTTAGGGACAAGATATATGTGCCATATAAAAATGATATCAAGAAGGTTATCTTGAGTGAGTTTCATGCAAAACCATATTCAGGTCACCTAGGCTACCAAAAGACATTGATCATAGTGAAGAAAAGTTTCTATTAGCTAAATCTAAAGAAGTGTAACAGAGTTTGTCGCTAGGTGTTTCAATTGTTAGTGTGTGAAGGTAGAGTGTAAGAATTTAGGTGGACTACTATAGCCGATTGTGATTCTAGAATGGAAATGGGAGGTAATTTCCATGGACTTTATCATAGGTTTTTCAAGGAAAGTGAGGCAACATGATTCCATCATGGTTTTATGGACATGTTAACAAAGGTTGCGTACTTCATTCCAGTGAAGTTTACATTCTAAGCTAGCAATGTAGCACAAGTATTCATCAGAGATGAGGTCAACTTGCATGGTGTTCCAAAGAAGATTATGTCAGATAAGGATGAAAACTTCACTTGTAAGTTTTGGAAGGAGTTGCTTGTAGGTTTGGTCACAAAGTTGGCCTTCAGTACAACTTACCATCTACAGGTAGATGAATAGACTGAGAGGGTCAACAGGATACATTGAGGATGTATGTCATGCATCAACAGTGAAAGTGGGAAGAGTATCTTCCACTGGTAGAGTTCGTTTACATTAATGGGTATCCAAAATATTTGAAGATGATTATGTTTGAGGCATTGTATGGGTGGAGTTGCAATACTCCCATCAGTTGGAGTGATCCAGTTAACATGGTGTTGATTGGACTGGACATGTTGGCGGAGATGGAATATGAAATGAAGGTTATAAAGAATAATTTAAAGGCAACACATGATAGGTATAAGAGCTATGAAGATTATAAGAGATGGTTCAAGGAGTTCTGGGTTAGTGAACATGTGTACTTGTGCATCAAACCAAAGAATAACTCCTTACAGATTGGATCATGTGCCAAGCTGGAACCACAGTTTTGTGGACCCTTATGTTGGAAATAATACTGAGAGGGGGGGTGAATCAATGTTATCTGGTCAATTATTTTCTTTTTTCAAACCCAAAACTATACGCTACTTCGGTTAGAGAAAACCGCGTATATATGAAACTACAGATAAGGAAACCCGCGTATACCATACATACTTATGATTTAAAATATTCTACAGATGTTGAACATTAATCTATGCATCAGGATCATATAAACAGTAACTAGGAACAAAAAAATAGAACAGAAGACAATCACACACAAGAACACAAGATATAAGGTGGAAACCCAATGTGGGTGAAAACCACCTACTGCAATATGTCTCTATCTTTTCAATTAGAAACTTCTTTTTACAATGATTCTGTACTGATGAAGTCCTTTACCAGTACGCAGGCTGCTACTTGCAGAGAGCTACAACCCTCTCTCGTTTTCCAGCTTCTCCTGGAAGGGAGCTACAACCCCCTTAGTTCTTGTACTAGTTGAGATACTAGTACGCAGACTGCTACCTGGAGAAGACTACAACCTTTTCTTCCTTCCAGGGACCACGTTTCATAAATTTTCAGAATGGATCCACAAATAACATCAATCAAACATCAAGAATTTCTGCATCAACCAATCACCTTTTCACCAATCAAAACTGAATCAAAATAAACACTTCTCTGATGACTGTACCAGATCATAATAACAGTAATCACACCCCACTTCTGAACCCAGAACACTGTAGCAATAAACAGAAGTAGCTAGAACATAAATCAAGAGATGTATGCTACTTCACTATTCAGAAACTTGCATACAGATCTATAAATTCATTCCTTCAAACATTCAGATATTAGTTAACCCATATTATCAAATTTATAGATCAAGCGTGCGCCACATATCACAGATCAAAATCATATAGAGATACCACTATTCCAGTCTTAAGATTTTGACCAATCAATAGAACTTATCGTTCTCCTTGCACTCAGGTTCCTTCTTCATTCAGATCTAGATTTGCACCATAACCCAATCATAGTATTCCAGATCTAGCACTTTATCAGATATTCAATAATTCAGAAGATGACTTGCCAAATGATCTCCTTCCTCTTTTATAGCCTTAGGCCTTTCACAACACCACGGACCAAAAACCATAACAATTCAATACCATGGACCCAATACTTGGGATGAACACTTATGACGAGATACCATGGCCCAAAACCATAGGTTCAAATACCAAGGACTAAATACCATGAACCAACCATAAGATTTCCCATGTGCGAGCGTTTTTATCTGCATGAAAGTGCGTGAACTTTTCTCTGCATGAAAATGCATGAACGTTTCTCTACATGAAAGTGCGTGAACTTTTCTATGCATGAAAGGAACTTTTGTCTGCATGAAAGTGTGTGAACGTTTCTCTGTATGAAAGGAACTTTTCTCTACATGAAAGTGCGTGAAATTTTCTCTCTATGAAAGGAACTTTTCTCTGGATGAAAGTGCGTGAACTTTTCTCTGCATGAAAGGAACCTTTCTCTTCATGAAAGTGTGTCAACTTTTCTTTGCACTATGATTTATCATCTGAGATGAGTGGGTTGCCATCAAGTACAACATATGTATCATAATGCCAACAAATGGTTGAAGTGGATTGACATGGTTGACCATGGTTGAAGAGGGTCAACCATTGTTGGACAAGGAAAACTATGGTTGATAATGATTAACATGGTTAACTAGGGATTAAGGGAAAATTTTATTATTGACCTTGGTTTACCATTGTTAACCATGGTTGGCCATTGTTACATGGTCAAAATAATGTTACATTATGCTTGGCCATGGTTGACCATTGTCAACCATGGTTTATGTTACATTAATGTTAATGCTGATGTTAGACTAGTGTTACAAAAATGGTTACATTAATGGTTGAAGTATGTTGAAATGTTTGATGGGGTTGCCCATGTTTGACGAGGTTGACTATGCTTGAATAGGTTCGACTATTTTTGGTTAAGGTAGACCATGATTGAACTTAGTTGAACATGATTGACCTCAGTTGAACATGATTGACAATGATTACCATGGCTAACCTTAGTTGACCGTGATCGATAATAATTACCATGGTTGACCTTAGTTGACCATGATTAATAATAATTACCATGGTTGACCTTAGTTGACCATGATTGACAATGATTACCATGGTTGACCAGGGGTTAAGGGGAAGATTACGGTTGAATTTTGTTAACCATGGTTGAACATAGTTAACAAGGTCGACTGAGGATAAAAGGTGTGGTTGTAGATGAAAATGGTTAACTGTGTTTGATAATAGTCAACATAAATATAAAAATATATTTATTTTAAAGTAATCTAACAATATAACATTAATGGTGTCGATTTTTACATTGTTACATTAATGTTGACTATGGTTAATGTTACATTAATGCTACAAAAATGATTCCATTAATGTTTGAAGAGGGTTAATGAGGTTGACCTTGGTTGAAAAGTGTTGAACATCATTGATCAAGGTAGTGCATGGGTGATGGAGGTACCATGGTCAAGAAATAAATATAACAACATATTCCTTTTTTGTAGGAGAAGTGAGATTTCACATAACTAGAGGTGTCATTATTCAAGTAACCTAATTTTTAGAAATGTTTCTTCTAACAAAGGTGGTTCCAGAATAAAATGCATGGACTCAATAGCTAGAGAAATATAAATATGTAATACTTCACTTGAAAGGGGCTGGAGTCATTTACTATAATTTTTTTCTGAAAGATGGATCTTACATTAGATTCATCTCTCAATGCAATTGGGCCTTTCTTTCATGGTATCTTATTTGTGCCTTTATTTTAGCCCACCGAACCCCCCTTTATTCATGGCGCATATTGCGTGTCTAAGAATATAACGCACACCTAACACTATAATACCCAAGTTACTTAAGTGAAAACGATTATAAACTAAAGAGGAAGAAGAACATTGAAACATCCTGCTTCTCAAGGTTGATCCTAGTCTTTCATTAACAAGTGGTTGTTCTAATGATCCATTCCTTGGCTCTTATCATATATAACCTGCAAATAGAGACCAAAAATCATCCAAAAACATATTTTCATCCTCTAAACAAGTGTTAACAGAATAAATCACAATATAACATATAGAGACGTACATTCAAATGGAATCTGTACAACAATATAAGTGGGGGAAAGTAGAGTATTTTCATTAAGTAAGATGTTTACAAAAATAGTAGCACCTCTAAGTTATTTAACCCATGGCTCCTCCTATAAAGAGCACTATCATTCAAATTCACTACATGTAATAGTGTATCACAAGGTTGAGCTTGTTATTTTTGCAATGCTTCCTTGTTTTTTCAATATTCTCCCTTTCTCTTGATGGAAGATATTTACTTTATAGTTGAGTTGATAAGGTGGAGGGATGAGTTTAGACACCTTTTTATATTGATTTTATATTTTCATGTAATCCTTATCCTTAAAGCCTTATCTACTTTCTCTAGAAATCCTATCCTCCTCAATGCTTTGTGTATGTGTTATGGGAACATTCAACTGAAGTTATCAAGGCCCTAAGAGTGTTGCAACATTACTTTTGATTTCCCCGAGAGCATTGGAAGACTAAACCTAGTGTTTTTAATGGTTTTTGTGAGGTAGATTATACATCCTCGGGTTTATTTTGTGTTTCTCCTACAACGGAATTAGGGGGTTTCATTTTTAGTTGTAACATTTAATTAATTGGTGATTCATTTAGTTTGAATTATTATCTATTCACATTAAAAGAGAAAACCCTATGAATTATTTTTAGTTATACATTCAAGGTAAAAAAAATTTGGGGCATATTCTTATCTAGGCATCGGAAATCCATTTCTAATAATAGGAATTTGTTCCCATAAGTGTGAAAAATCCATTCTTTCATGAACCTTTATTCTAGAGAGAGAGAGAGAGTAATGCCTGAGCAAGGAGGTTAGTTTATAAATTGGGTATGTGGGTGGCTTTGTTGAGGCTATAGATGCACATTATCAATGGGACAATGTCTATGATGTTGGAGTGATTCCTCCGGGGCTATGGATGCTCATGGGTACTAAGATAAATATTTCATGGAAGCAAAGCAACATTTTTACTGAAATTTGTAACCAAATTTAAAAGTAAAACCTTCGAATTATCACTATTACCTGAAACACTAGGTGGATGTTTAAAGGAAATGAATATCACACTTTCTATCTTCAAGGAAATTTATGAAATCCATGAATTTGTATGATTGGGGTACCATGGAATCATGGTACAAGGAAATTACCTAAAAATCCATCTGTGTCAATTCTAGGATATCACTATTCTAGAAAATTTTGGTTCTTTTTCAAAGGAAAATATCATTATATAAGTGTTGATCTAGGGACATTGTATTTTCCAAATGTTTCATCATTTGTTGTGTCTACAAAAAATCCATAATATTTGAGAAAAATTTAGGGTCCCACATTACTTTTTACTAATATAGATATTATTCTTCCTTTTTATGCATTAACATTAGTTTCTTATTGCATGGTTGTGTTAGATGGTTATGTTATATAGCTTTTTAAACTTAACTTCACAAGTTTGAATTAGATCTTTCTTAAGTCTTTTTCTATTTTTGCATTGGTTTCTCATTTTATTGAGTTCCATTTTTCTTTTTTTAGAACTCTTGTAGACCTTAATTTCCAAATTAGGATGGATTTTCAAACAAATTATCCTTTCACTATGTTTTCTATGTTATTCTCCCAATTTGGAAATCAACCTGAACTTTGAATTGATATTTAATTCACCTTTTTTTACATAATTTTTAACTCTTTTTTGACAGTACTAGACTCGCCAACATGTCAAGGGATCTCCCTGGTAAGAAGTCCCAATTAGACCTCAGGCCGTTTGGTGTAGGAGTCCCAATAGTGGTTCGTATGGTGATGCCTTTACCACAATTTCGCATAGAGGAAAGTAAGATAACTCTGTTGGTAGTAAGGGTGTGATAGTTGTGGCAAGACAAGGAAGGTGCATGAACGGTTCTAACATATGGAGAGTGGGGTGAGTGTGCCTCTTGGAAGCTTGTGATAGAATGCAACTTGGAAGGGAACACAAGAGTGTAGTTGCATCACAAACTAGAAAGCAAGTTAGCTAACAATCCAAAGCAATGGTTAAACTAATCAACACATTTTAGTAAGATTCATACATACTTATACAGAATAGTCCATACAAGTATGCGTAAGAAAATAGATACATATACCATTTAGAGTAAACAAGATAGCTGGAATACAATATGACATATGCATGAAACGTGTTGGCTCTGTTATATTAAGAAGTTTAAGTTCCAGTCATACAATACATCCATGTCCAACCACTAGTTCCGACAGCAAAACATCACAACCATAACTGCCTACTCCTCCAAAGAGATGTACTAGTTATGCATAGTGGAGAAGCCAAGGCTCGTTACAGTACTTTCCAAGCTCTCTCTAAGATAGTCTTATTAGACGCTTGGCTGAACAAAAGCCTCTACAATGAGTTATGAGGTTCTATTTATAGCAAAGGGTGGGGTGACCCTTGACATTCCCCTTTGTGATAGTTCATCTACCCTCATGACCCTTCATCCACTCTATGGTTGTTACATCCAAATATCGACACTTGAACTTCCACTTGACAAGACGTTACATTACAATGCACATGTACCCATGTCAGACAGAATGGCTTGAGAAAGCCATGCAAGACATCACTGGCACTTGGTCAGTTGTGATGACACGAACTCTTTGACATGCTTCTGATGGTGAAGGTGGTGAGGTGATTCTAAGATTGGTCATCCATGATGGTGTGCATGCACTCCATGGTGACATCTTGTTGAAGTGAACTCTTGCCTTCATTGCATCCGGGTGCATTGATATGGCTCCTCCATCCAACTCGCCTACTAGCATGCACATGGTCTTCTTTGGTGCAACTGAACTGACAACACATTGATGCATAGTGTCTATGCTGATATTCCATTGTGTACTGGTGGTCATGCTCATCAACTGTCAATTACATGTTCAGCTCCAGTTGGACTTGCTTCTTTTCTTTACCTCGGTGAGTGTGCCAAATGGGTTATATTGCATACATGCATACAATGACATGCATGTTGTTTAATTCCCCTGCATGCGATCGACAACACCACTCACCATGTCTTCTCCATGCCAACTGCTGGGATGAATCTATAACTTGTACGAGCACATTTTCATCCATCTGTGCATGTTGCGCCCCCTGCTATACCTATTTTTGTTGTAACTTATTCTCTTGTCTATGTAGGTCTTGTTATTTCTTGAGTTGCTACTTGAGCACATGAAAATCCTTCTCTATTATGTTCTCCACCTTCAGCAATATTCATGTCACGTCGTCTCCCCATAGCCTGAGTCTCCAAAGCTTCTTTCATCACAAGTGGATCTGCTTGATCTTGCGAATTTGTTCTGCATCTGCATTTTCAACAACCTTCCTCTTGTGTTCGTTGCATCTGGTATGTTTCCTTTAGCTGCTATTAATGGTGTTGCTTGTTGTGATGTTGCTGCCATCATATCTTGATGTCCTTGTCTACGAACAACATGATGTCTTCGTGGGTTGGAAAGTTCATAGACACTTGATCGACTGCATCCCCAAGTGTACTCTGAATGGTGTCTTCGACTCTGCTCTCCTAGAAACCATTGTACCTATGCTGCTGAGAGGAATATGAACACCTACAATACCTAGAGACATGGAAATGCTCATGGAAATAAATCTTTCAGTTGAAAACCAAAATGAGCTTGAGAACTTACTTGCAACATACCTGTGTGACTGATCATGAAGGTTGTGCAATTTCTGCTGGGAGGTTGGGAGACTAATTTCAAAGAGTACGCAAGGCACAGTCTGGGTTGTTAGGACACTGACTAACTATTGGAACTGTGCAATGCATAGTCCAGCCTGGTTCGTTAGGGACTGAAACTATGCAATGCAAAATTTTAGTCAGCAATGTCATGCAACCAACAAACTAAGTTGCACAATTTCTGGGGCCAGCGAGACACTTCCTGCAAGAATTGCACAATGCAATCCTCGAGCTCAGTGCCTAGCTAGATTTGCACAATTTCTATAGGGAAGGAAAATCCTTCACTTTCAGAAATATGTAGTTCTAGCCAGGAAAGGCACAATCGAGGCCAAGGCAACCTAGTCCAGCCAATGGGCAACTAAAATTATGACAAGTGTGAATGAATGAGGAGATGAGTACAAACATGAGTGATTGATCATTCATGAAAAAACAAGTTCAAGATTCAAGAAATGGGAAAGCATGTAAGTGTGTGAATCGATTCACCACAATGACGATTCTCTGTGCAAAAATAGTTCCATGCATGTTACAACTGTGAGATGCAAGAGAAAACTAAAATGGTGCTAGTAAAAGCTAGTATGCATGTAAACAACAAGAAGCACTCACTAAAATCAAGAAGAAATCACTCACATAAAGAAAAACACAAAAAGTGACAGAAATGTAGCTCAAGTCATGAACATCGAGCTTACCCCAAGACAATTGAGATGAATGCGCCAACGACTCCTAGATGTAATGTGGGATGCCAGAGCTACAAGGTTCATGTGAGAAATGAGATATGTGGCATCCAGTTAATGAGTTTTGATAAGATCGAGGTTGTGATGCCCATGCCACAAATCTAGGAAAAGCGACACTTGGTGGGAGGTTTCTAAGATGATCCTTGCATGTAACCTCCAACTACTAAAAATAGATCCCTGAATCAAGGGATGCCTTGGAATGTTTCCTCTGGAGGAGCAGCCCATGCATGCAAATCAATTATTCTCGGTCCCGGAGGGAACTGTTCAACTCAATTGTACATGCAAGAGCCTGCTCAACTGCTGGGAGAAAATATGCATTTCTGGAAGGGAGTTGGGGTGGCTGCCCTGGAGATTTTCACAATTTTTTAGCAGAGCGGCTGACTGCTACCTAGGATTGCACAATTCTTGGGTTGATGTTACAGATCAATACTATTAGGACACATCAACCCCAACTTAGAAATCGATACTATTAGTGCACGCCAACCCCTAATGTAGTTGTTACATGCCCTAAAGAAGTTAAACATTATAATTCCTCACTTCCCAAGAAGTTTCATCACTAAACAAATTCAGAAACTGCCTCTAAGAAGATTAGGGCAGGTAGGCCTTCATTAGGGTGCACTGAAATGCAAACCATACATTGTCAGGGTGCTATGCAGCACACTTGGTCCTTCTTTGGTCTGCGCTGGGTGAATTTTAGCGAATTTCTATGAGGGTTTGAAAGATTCCTTATCCATTGGATGCCTCTAGAATTTTCTCAAGGCTATCCACTCCTTTGAGTTCATATTTGGATTAGAAAGGGAGTTAAGGAACATCAATCCCCTTATCCCTTCCATCGAACTGAAGTCTAAATTTGGGAGGACATTCATTATCACCATTCATGGATTAACTTCCTTCATTCACCTATAAAAATACCACTCATATAAGTGATTAGGGCCTGGAAATTATTGAATTGTAGGGAGATGTTGTTGGTATGAGATTTGAGTTGATTGCAAGTATTGTAATGATGTCAAAGTGTCTTGCTGTTCTGAGGAGAGGATGGGATTGAACTGGAGGAGTGATGTTGAATCAGGAAAATTGGATTGTAACTCATCCTTTCACTAATAAAGTTTTCAAAGCTTTTTCTATACGCTTTTATTGTCTTTTGATGCTTTCATATGCTTATCATGTACTTGATTCCATGCTATTTTTAATCAATAGATCATTATCATATGCTTTGATGGGTTCTTGTTTCTGTGTGTGTGCAGGTACTTCTCAAGCAACTTAAGTACGAGAAGGAGCAATAGAATCAGTCATGGGAGAGAAGGAACAAGCGAAAGCTACAAGTAGGTTCTCTGTTCTCTTATTTTATCTATTGTTTATAGAAAAGGTAGAGAATGCTTTGTACTGTTGTTTCTAGACTAAGATACTAGTCTAGAAGATTAGGCATTTATCCAAGAACACTAAAACTTCCCAAAACAAATTGGCGACTCCATTAGCAAATGATCATCCATCTCAGTAGCTTATCAGCCTCTTAAGACATTTCTACATACTGTACTTGTGGTCACTGTTTGAATTTCAGTCTTCTTTCATTGAAAATTGAGTCAAAATTATGTCAAAATTGCCTTCAGAATGGCTTACTGTCACCAGCGCATTCCAATGAAGGAAACAGTGCACTTCCCGCATAGATCCAATGTGATTTAGTGCACTATATCTAATTGATGTCTGTGCTCATCCCTTGAGGATCAGTTTCCCATCTAGGAACTGAAAGTTTTTGCCAATTTTCTCTTGTTTGAATGAGATGCTAAATGTCAATGATCTTTTGTCTTTGAAAACAGTTTTTAATCTCCTTAATTTTGCCCTACTTAGACTAGGATTGATAAATGTTTCTTATGTATTTACTTTTTCATTTTCAATCTATAGTCGAAATTTAGTTTTGATCGATTGATCTTTCGTGAAAGAAAGTGTTGTAAAATCGTCTTTTCCTTCGAAAGTTGAATTGTCATCAAATCTTCATTCATGAAAGATCAGTTGATTTATATGTGCATATGATTATTATTTTTGTTGAAAGTGTCATAATTCCTCATTTCTTTGAAAATGAAAGTGTCGTAGATTCTTCCTTTCCTTGCAAAGAAATTCTCTCAAAATCATCATTTTTATGAAAAGAGTTTGTTGATCACTTGTGAATTAGTTTTCCTTTTTGAATCATTCACATTAAGGGAAATTGAAAAGAAATACATGCATCTTGCATTGATAAGATTTTGTGTATGCTAAAAGGAATAGTGAAGGGAATTTGCATTTAGATTGTGCTATTTGCTCTTTGATCAAAAGAAATCTGATTTCTCTATCCCTAAGTAGCTAGGATTTTCATTGTTAAAATTGAATGGAAAGAATGCTTATCATGATAGTTTCATTCCTAGGAATTTAGAATACATCACGTGGTGAACTTGAAAGACAAATTCCTAAGTATATAAAGTTAAAATAAACATCAATTTACCTAATGGAGCATTGTTAGTAACAAAAAAATTTAGTGGTTCTAGGCTAGAGACGTGTTCTGACATTTTTAAACCAAGCAGTTGTTGCTAACTTGTCTGCAATACATCCCGAGTGTGATACCTCATTGCAGTACGTGAGTATATCATAGCTCGTCCATGTACCTTTGGGTATATAGGGCGGTGTTATAGTACGTATAGTATATGGGAATCCTCTCACTATGCAGGTTTGCATTAGACAGTGCTTATATGGACTGGACCTCCACGTACCTTCAAGTATATATGGGAGGAAAACACTAGGTTACTTAAGGATGGATAGCAACCATAAGGAGGATATGATGAATAAGCATATTTCTCTCCATATGGTGGCAATCTGGTATTTAATGGATAGCAACTATTCTGGTCAACAAAGACCTATGTATCCATTAAATACTAGATTGCCACCATATGGAGAGAAATATGCTTATTCATCGTATGCTCCTTATCCCGGAGGAAACCATATGGTAATTTCCCACAATATTCAAGTCAACCTAAAATTAGAGTTTGTCAATGGAAACCAGCAATGCCAACTCAACCAAGGTTTGTGTATCCAACACAACAAATGCAAATTGTGTCAAATATTCCTACTAAACCTATTGTTACTATTGTCCCACAATCACAAGCTCAAACTATTGTATCTCAACCGGTACAAACTTATCCTTCTCCTTTGCAACCACAAGTTTCAAGTCAAGAGGTTCATGTTTCTCAAGTTGTTATACAACAACCACTTGTTTCTGGAGTTCGACAATAACCCCAGGTTAGTATACCTTTATTTGGACTAACCCGGGCTTACACAGGTATAGTTGATTCACAATAGTTGGTTCACCAACCATGGCTATCACAATTCCAACAACCCCAGTTCCAGCAGTTCCAACCTGAGTTTGGACTTAGTTCTCAAGCTCAACCTGGTTTTGGTCAATCTCAAGCTTACCAAGGTCTTGGGCAACAAGGATTTGTAGGTTATGGGCAACCACAAATTCAACTTGGTTATCAACAACCACCTTATACTGGTTTTGTTCAACAACCATACCAAGGTTACCAAATGCAGATGCCCTATGTTGGTTTGTAAAGACCTATTACACAGGTAACTCCATCATATCCTGGGTATGCTCAACCTGACTTGAACCGATGGTTGCCATTCGTAGCAACTTTAGAACTACCAGATTTAAGCTGGCTCACCATTGATGCAATCTCGTATGTGCTTTGGTGGCTAGTAATTCTACATAAGTTACCATCTAATATTCTGAAGTTTAACAGAAATCCTGGAGAAGACCCATCGAATCATGTTATGACCTTTCATTTATGGTGTTCATCCAACACTTTCAATGATGATTCGATCAGACTTTTTCTTTTCCAAAGAACACTTACTGGTCTAGCTACTAAATGATACATTAAATTACTAATAGCTTCTTTCGGTAACTTCACCACTTTAGTCACTACCTTTTTGACCCACTTCCTGTTACCTATTAGATACGAGACTGGAATGGAGCTCTTGACCAACTTTAAACAGACTACTGCTACCCTTATATTAGACATATTCATGAGTGGTGGTGTCGTTGTTGAATGGTTAAGACATATGTTCCCAATCAGCTTTTAGCTAAGTGGTTCATAAAGTCCTTGTTGCCATCAATCACTAAGGATGTGGCAAAAGGTGGAGTTGTCACAAAAGTGCAAGTCATCACTTGCGCCCAATACTTGGATTTGATTTACACACAATCCATCATGCTCTATGATAAAATTCCCAATGCACCTATACCAGCTTTCACTGTTCCACCACCTCGACAATCGAGTAAGGAATCTCATGCCGATGATGGTGTGATCATTTTTCAAGCACACATGTGGCAAGAAGACCATCTAGTCAAACTTTTTTTGTTTCTAATCAAAATACAAATGCATCAAAAAATACTCTTGCCTCAGAGATTAATGTTGTGTCATCTGAAAAAGGCAAAAATCCAAAGCAACTAGGAGGTAAGAAAAAGGGGAAGAATAGAAAAAAGAAACAAGACAATTCCTCTTCAAAGAAATCATCTGATTCCTCCACCGTGGCCAGGAAACCCTTTTATCCATGTTTGATATGTAATGACAAGCATTATACAAGATATTGTCCACATCGTTTTGAGGTCTCTAAACTTTTAAAGACTTCAACCACATCAACAGTGTTGACATATCCATTTCCAACCTCAGAGACACATTTGGTTGCAACTGACCATGCTTCCACGTCCCAAGTACTCATTTTATCCATCACAAATCCACAAAACGATGTTCTGGTGTCGATAAGAAACAAATATTATGGAAATCGATTGGCATCAGATAATTAGGCCACTGATCAACCTAGTACGTCGACCTCGACTTCATCTGAAGTTGTTCCACCAGTCGTACCTGAATTGAAAATAAAACCACCAAAGGGAGTTCTGCACAAGTCAACATTCAACCCTCATGCTCGAGCAGCTCAAAACTATAATATAGTGGAAGATCTGGCTCAATCACCTTCTGCTATGTCGACACTCAAGGTTTTGCAAAATTGTCCCTCCCAGAAACAAGCTTTATTGTTAGTAATAGGTGGAATAGATCCTACAAATTAAAATCTTGTGGTTTTTAACCATGTGGGATATTCACCACAATTACCAGTGCAATTAGCTTTCCTAATCCAAATAAATTCTCTCAATAAGAATGTTCATCGAACTATTATTGATGAGGGGGCAACTACTTTCATTATATCCATGAGCTACTGGAAAACACTTGGTTCACCGGCATTATCATGATCACCAACAACATTAAAATCCTTTGATGGAAGAACATATACTCCATGTGGGATTTTGAGTAAGTTGTAAATCGAACTAGGGGGAAAACAATTACTGTTGATGTTGAGGTAGTTGATAGACCCCTCAATTACAACATTTTACTAGGAACACCTTGGCTATATGCTATGGATGTTGTCGTTTCCATGTATTTTTGTACAAATGCATTCCCTTTCAAGGGTGGAATCACAGTCATTGATCGTCTAGCCTTCTTTGCCAATAGTTCATAGGCTACAAGAAGCATCCCATTGATACACGAACCCCCACTGTCACTTCAAAGTGTTGGATTAGGTCTCCTTAAATATCGTTCCCTAAGGGGCACTTTTACCCTTCTGTCACCATCTAATTTGGTGGAAGTGGCAAGAGTAGAGACTTGCAACATGATTTCTTCTACATCATTTGATTTTAAAAGGCTTTCCAACTACTTTGAAATTGATGGTCATTGTGAGGTGTTTTCATTAAGCCCCATTGAATCACCATAGCAATCAATCTTTCAGGCTTGTGTGGAAAATCCTAATCCACACTCAACAATTGTATGGGTAGATAGATCATTAGAATATGGTACCTCTTCAGATCCTTTTTCACGTATACATTCTATGGATGAAGGAATCGTCAAATCAATGATGATAGGAGAGGCACTATGGGAGGATTATCATCATCATTCCCACCTTCCAGATGACATTGAAGATTATTCAAATGAACTAAATCACCCATCGATCGTTGATTTCTTGTAAAATTCTATAAATACTGTAGATTCTGAGCATAACTTTTCAAACGTAGAAGAAACAATTTCTATAAACATTTCAACCAAGCCTAACATTGTAGAAAACATTCATGTTGGCAAATCCTGTCCTCCATTGGAACTTGATAATTACCATGCTCTGTTTCATGAATTTAGACATATTTTTGCATGGTCTTACGAGGAGATGATGGGCATTGACTCAAGTATTGTTGAACGTGAGATTAAAATGTACCCTGATGTCAACCCAGTATGATAGCAGCTTTGACCTAGTCATCCTAAGTAAGCCACTGCCATTAAAGTAGAGGTTGAAAGACTTTTGCATGCTGGCTTCATTTTCCCTATACCTCTTACTCATTGGGTATCTAATATTGTTTCAGTGATGAAAACACAAGGGATAATTCGAGTGTGTATAATTTATAGGGATGTAAACCAAGAATGTCCAAAAGCAATAATCCTACACTTTTTATCAACTAGATTATTGACGAATGTGCTGGATGTGAAATCTTTTCATTCATGGATGGATTTTCTAGCTACAATCAAATCAATATCCACCCATAGGATCAATTGAAAACTACTTTTATTTGTTTGTGGGGCACATTCACCTATCGAAAGTTACCTTTTGGTTTGAAGAATGCAGGGGCTAAATTTCAAAGGGTGATGAATTATGCTTTCCATGACATCAAGCACATTGTTCAACCTTGTCTTGATGATTTTCCTGCTCATTCATGAAAACAGACTGATCACCCACAACATTTGAGAGCAATATTCTTCCGGTGTCGACACTACAAGATAATATTCAATCCACATAAATGTGTGTTTTGTGTTGGCTCTGGTCAATTTTTTGGATTTGTAGTTTCAAAATATGGAATTTGACTTGATCCTGTTAAGGTTCAGTCAATCCTTGACTTGCCTCCACCTTCAAACTTGTTACAGATACAAGATTTCAAGGGAAGGCCAACTTTCTGAGCAGATTCATTCCAAACTATGTTGAATTGGCTAAAGGTTTTACGCATCTATCGAAGAAAGGGGTACCCTTCCATTGGGACCAAGCTGCGAAAGATTCTTTTGGTGCTCTGAAAGATTCCATGATTAGAGCATCATTAACGTATGCCCCAAACTATCAAAAATACTTTTACCTGTATCTCGCCGCTGCAGATACAACCATTGGTATGGTTTTAGTCCAAGGAAGTGGAATTGAACATCCTATTTATTATTTGAGTTGTAATCTCAATGATATAGAAAGTAAGTATTCACATGTCGAAAAGTTAGCCTTGGAATCCATTCAAGCTGTGCAGACATTTTGTCATTACATCCTCCTCTGCACAACTAGCATTATATCAGATTGCAACCCTATGATATACATGTTGTCATGTCAGTTGCTGGGGGGGGAATGTTCTAAATGGATAGTTATCTTGCAGGAGTTTGATTTGGAATTCATCAAATCTAAATCAAAGAAATCTCTTGTCTTTGCCAAGTTACTTTGCGATCTTCCCTCATCCTCCAATGATTTAACATCAGAAGCATAAATCTTGGATGAGTCTCTGTTTCTTATCTCGTCAAGTGATCCATGGTATGGAGATATACTGATCTATCTCAAGACCCAAGATTTTCGGCCTAATACCTCTCGCTCTGAACAATGACGTACTCAATACCAAGCCAAAGATTATCTAATCATTAGTGATACACTTTATTGTCGTGGTGTCGATACAATTTTACGTAGGTTTTTTTCTCATGAGGAGGCCGAAAAAGCTTTGAATGAGTGTCATTCAGGTTCTTAAGGTGGCACTTATTTGGTTACGCAACTGCATAGTAAATTCTACGTGCTAGTTACTTCCGACCAACCATATTCAAAGATTGTATTCTTGTTGTCACAAGTTGCCATGCTTGCCAGATATTGACCGTAAAACCAGATTACCACCTACACCATTTCATCTAGTTGTTGCTATTGGCCCATTTGCAAAATGGGGCATTGACTTTATAACATGTAACCCCACCTTGGCCGGGGGGTATGGGTATATTATAGTCATCATTGACTCTTTTACCAAATGGGCTGAGGCGATGCCAACATTGGACAACAGTGGAAAAACGACTACTTTGTTTTTCTTCAACCATGTGGTTTCCAGGTTTGGTGTACCACAAACCATAGTTACAGATCATGGGTCACATTTTCACAATCACATGATGGTTGAATTAACTGCCAAATTAGGACCATAACATGATAGTTCCACTCCATACTACCCACAAGCTAATGGACAAGTTGAGGCTATCAACAAAGTCCTTAAGCGCATGTTGCAAAGAATGATTGGAGTTCATAAAAGGAATTGGAATTTAATCTTGTACTCGGGTTTGTGGGCATATCGAACCTCAGTGAGAAATGCGACTGAATTTACACCCTTTCAATTGGTGTATGGTTTGGAAGCAATCTTGTCAATCCAATGTGAAATCTCGTCTCTCAAACTCACAATTGATCTGCTACCTGACACTTTTGAAGAAGAAGTGTGTTTCCTGGAGTTAATCCATCTAGATGAAACCCATCGTGATGTCGCAGTGGCTAACGAGGAGCATAAAGCGCAATATAATAAAAATGTCAAGCCTTGTGTCTTCTCAAAAGGTGACCTGGTCTTGCTTTACGATCAGGAGTCTGATAAACTTGGAGCAAGAAAATTTGAACTGCTATGGATGGGCCCTTATATTGTTAAGTGTGTGTTGACAAAGGTGCCTACGAGTTAGTGGACTATGATGGGATTCCATTGTCGTAGCCCCGAAATGGGTTGTACCTTAAACATTACTATGCTTAGTTAAGTGTAGTAAAACTCACTGTATATATGCTTTGATTTCAATTGTGTGTGTGTTTCTTTTAGAGTTCTTATTTGGATAAGTAATCGACTTCACATTTATTGCAGATGTCGAACTTTTCGAAACCATTTACTGGTTATGTCAATGGAGTTAATCGTAGTATGTAGAATTTATCTTTTGCAGCATGGGCCATTTTTGCTCCAAGCAGCGAGTTAGTGAGTTTTAGAGAGATATGTATTAGATGATCGAAAAAAAATATCACTGAGTATAGTGTGTTGATTGAACTCCTCTCTGATGTCATTTCACTTGGCATACGCCGAATCATCATTAGGCAAGACTCACACCTTGTTGTACTACAACTTATTGGCATCTATACCATCTGAAACCCAACAATTCATCGCATGTTCCTTAGAGTTCGTATTTTGGAAAGGTATTTTGAGTTTATTAAATATCAACATATTTCTAGAACTCTAAACACATTAACTGATTCTCTAGCAAAATTATGTGTTAAATAGACATTTTTGACATATGTAAAGTAAATATTTTCAATTCACATCATTAGTTGAATATGATTGCATCACTTAACCATAATAAAAATCTGAAAGTAAAATAAATAGTTGTATAAAAGTTTTTACAAATAGTTTGTGTCGAAGACAAAAATTGGTCATCTGACCCAAAAACTCAAAAATGTATGCAAAAAATATCCAAGTAGATTAGTGTTTCTCATGATAATAGATCACAGCCTATGCTATTATCCATAGGAGTCTTCCAACAATTGGCCACACCAATGGTGTGGTGCTGCAATCGCATAGGTAACTCCTCGAGCTGGACATTCGGAATACCTAGGGTCAAACCCTCTACGTGATCCTGTAGTGCGGCCAATGTCTCTGCTAAATCCAAGTCTCAGAGAACTGCTCTCCCAACAACTCTCTATACTGGCACACCTACCTCTTGTTGGTGTCTCACAGGTCGAACAGGTCCAATGTCTGCATACATATAAAAAATGTTTGTTTAGTCTTAGCAATAATTAAAAAAAACACAAGAGAAGGAGAAACTTTAAAAGAAAAAAACACTTTGGTCAAACAATCCACCAATAGCACTCCACTACACTCCAACCAGTAACATTAGATCTGGATCACCATGGAAATCCATTCTTGAATATGGATATTCTGCAAAGGCCATATCTTGTAAGTCAAACCACTCAAAGAAAATAGGGGTAAACGAGATCAATGACTAGCCAACATGCCTAGTCATAAGATCTACCAACCTCTACATCTGTGGGTCTCTAAGTCTAGGTACTCCCAGTGAGATGAGTTGTGGATGCATGAGTAGAATTATCTCCAAGGAAAAAGAAATAAAGATCGACCCATAGCAAAAAAAAATTGTCTTTCCATTGTTTACCTTGGTCAGCTATTCTTTCATGGATAAAAGAACTGCCTCACACGAGTTGAACACTTTTGGCTCCAAACACTCTAAAGCATACTACATATATGACCTGTGTGCCAAGTGTAATGTAGCACGGCCAGCTAGTTTGGTGAGGGTAAAAAGGATTGTTCTCAATGGTAAATCACTAACATCCCTGATTTTAATATTTACGTCTCTGCTAGGTTGAGCTCCTTCCCGGCAGAACTGTCATATATAGTCTCTCACTGATTCACCTCCTCTGGTAAATCCTTATAGTGATATGGGGGCACCCTGCCTCGACAATCTAGTCAGAAAATAAATGTCATTGATGGTAAAAGGGATCAATTTTCCCCTAATGTGAAAGGCCTGAATGGTAGGATCCCAAGAACGAACAAGGAACTATAAAATATCAATCCGTTGCGGCATGCTAGATAATCGAAAATACTTGAGTAACTCACAATTCCCTAGGGCATCAAATGTTCCCTGATTATTTAGGACAATCATATCTTGCTCTTCATGCTTTTGTTCTCTCCATATAATCACCATTTTGATCCGATGAATGTCTGCAATGCAACCATTAAATAAATTAGGATCCATTTTTTGCAAAAAACAGTGGAAACTTTAGGAGAAAATAGTTTCCAAAATTTGGTTTTTGTGCCCATCACACCCATCCCTTAGAGATAGTGTGTTGAAATGCATACAGCCTTCTAGGTGTGTGCAATGTAGCGCACCTTTCTATATTGAAAGGGTGCGTTGATCCATAGTTCAAAAAATGAAACCCTAGGGGCCTCAAAAACCTTTTTTTTTCGTTAAAATTAAAAATAAATGGAATAAAATGAAAGACAATAGAGATATCTCCTACCTGCTCTGGACAGAACGAGAAACAATCCACTGAATCCTCCGCAATCAGCGAGTGATCTTCGAGGTAGAAAACTGTTCCAGAGCACCAAAGTCAAAAGGCAAAAGTGAAATGGTAAAAATGAATGATAAAACTTGTTTTTATGTTTATTTCTTGCACATTAATTGAGTAAACTTTAGCTTTTATTCATTTTATCCATAAGCAGGTACTTTTAATCCACTTTGATGGAGTTTTGAGCAGGTTTAACAGCTAAAAAGTAGAATTTGACATGCTCAATTGTAAATCGAACATATTTGACCACAAAGAAAAGTTTGTCTCTTTTTCGAGCTCTATTAAACATGGAAAAGGAACCCACTTGGAGTCCTCTTCAAAAAGAATTTAGACTCTTTAAATATGAAAATATTGTCGAGCGTTTATCTATTCCAGCTCATTAAAGGATTGGAAATGATATCTCTCTTGTATTATTTTACACTTTTTCGGACTTGAGAGATTATTTTATGAAAAATAACTTGTGGAGTTTCCTTTTTGTCCCTTTTCAAACTCTCTAAACATGAAAAGGACCGAGTTTTATTTGTTGTTGAACTCATTAAAAACATCAAATAGTGACAAACTTGTCCATCTAGACAATGCCAAGTTTCACCTTTGCAAGACTTGTTAAAGCATAAAATAGTGATGGATTCGCCCTAAGGGTGAAATTATACAACAATCATATGTTATCCTCCTCAAGCTTGAAAAAAATAAAGAGGTACTGGTCAACAACGACTGGGGAAAATTGGAAAAAGGGGAAAACACTTTATGGTAGCAAGTCGCTCTTGAACATGACACTTTCACCTTGTCACAGTGACTATGTGGGTTGGGTCATTCAGCTTGATGGTTATCGCACCATTGGTCTATCATACCATCCATTACTTTATTGTGGTTCAATGCTACCAATTCATCTTAGTGTCACCAACATGTTTAAGAGAAGTCATTTAGTTCAAAACTTCATCCTTTGCAATACCGTAAACCTTCATTTTCATGACCGCCATTCATGAACCTTGTGTCGTTAGTGGATTCTCATCTCCAAAACCATTTGCCTCGTTTCATATCGTTGATGTGGGATACATCAAGGCCCTCCTACGAAGAGTCACTTCTTGTCGACATCAACACATTATCCAAGAAGTTGACTTAGAAACACCCCTTGAGTACCTTGAGGCTTGCATACATCTATTGTAGGTTTCTCACTTCCGGTGATAGGTTGACATCACTGGCCTTTGACCGAAAGACTTTGTATGGTGTTCGACATCAAATCATTTATTCATACCATATGAAATGTATTGTCGTACCTTGAGGGTCATTATCATTATCGGTGATTCCTCTCACATCTGTTAACGGCTTACATCATTGGCTAGTAATTAGACGATATCTTCCCATGTTCAACTTCAGATCATCTATTCACATGGTTAGACTTGTACTTGTGTGTAAGATTGAATGAGATTGAAGACCCCGGATCTAGTTTCATCCATCTGGGCTATGATATTTTCAAGAGTACCAAATCAAATGTACAATGGCCTCACATTGATGGTCATCCATTCATGGGTCTATATCTGTAGATGACTATATTTGTACATGTAATGAAAGTTTATAAGTTGAGCAGGGGTATGCCTTCCCTGAGCTAGTTCATGAGAAGAATCAAATCATCATGATATATGTATTGTAATTAATGTAGGTCGCCTTCCATTTCAAACCCTCCTGTCCTTGTGATAACGAATTTCACTCGACATATATATTTATGACTTCATTCTTTAGGGGGAAACTGTTACAGTTCCATTTCGGCACATCAAACCCGCCTTACAGATGAATACTATTAGGGCCGATCAACCCCTAGTGCAGTTGTTACATGCCCTAAAGAAGTTAAATATCAAAATGCCTCACTTCCCAAGAAGTTTCAACACTGAAAACATCCAGAAACTGCCTCTAAGAAGATTAGCATAGGTAGGCCTTCATTAGGGTGCACTGCAATGCAAAGCATACACTGTCAGGGTGCTATGCAGTGCACTTGGTCCCTCTTTGGGCCACGCTGGGAGAATTTGAGCAAATTTCCACAAGGGTTTGAAATATTCCTTATCCATTCGATGCCTCTAGATGTTTCTGAAGGCTATCCACTCCTTTGAGTTTGTATTTGGATGAGGAAGGGAGTTAAGGAACATCAATTCGCTTATCCCTTCCTCCATGGAACTGAATTCTAAATTTGGGAGGACATTCATTATCATCATTCATATCATAACTTCCTTGTTTCACCTATAAAAAGACCACTCATCTAAGTGATCAGGGGCTAGAAATTATTGAATTGTAGGGAGATGTTGTTGGTATGAGATTTGAGTTGACTGCAAGTATTGTAATGATGTCAAAGTGTCTTGCTTGTTGTGAGGAGAGGATGGGATTGAACTGGAGGAGTGACGCTGAATCAGGAAAATTGGGTTGTAACTCTTCCTTTCACTAATAAAGTGTTCAAAGATTTTTCCATATGCTTGTATTTTCTTTTGATGCTTTCATATGCTTAACATGTACTTGATTCCATGCTATTTTTAATCAATAGGTCATTATCATATGATTTAATGGGTTCTTATTTCTTTCTGTGTGCAGGTACTTCTCAAGCGGCTTAAGTACGGGAAGGAGCAATAGAATCAGTCAAGGGATATAAGGAACAAGCAGAAGCTACAAGTAGGTTCTATGTTCTCTTATTTTATCTATTGTTTATAGAAATGGTAGAGAATGCTTTATACTGTTGTTTTTAGACTAAGCTACTAGTCTAGATGGTTAGGAATTTATCCAAGAACACTAAAACTTCCCAAAACAGATGAGTTGCACTGCTAGGAAGAATTGCACAATTTTCTCAGTGAAGCTTGATTGGTATATTTGTGCAATTCTAGAGCCCAGTAGGTTGCCATACATAATTGTGCAATTCCTTGAGGGAAGGCTGGTTTCCCTCCATAATTGTGCATTTTCTTGAGGGATATGTTAAGTCTACAGCTGTACCAAGTTTGAAAGAACAACATGTGAGGGAAATGCAACAGGCTCTTATGGATAGGCTATCATTCTGCAAGAAAATTACCGAATCTTGTGTACTTGAGAAAGCAAGAGATGATGTTGTGAAAGGTTGGTAGGGAGGCTCCAAAACAAAGCTAAGAAAAAATTTTGGAGGGTGGTTGTAGTCATTACAACACTTCGCAACACACTAGTAGAGCTCTAGCTCTCTTAATGGACCTTATTCATGAAAAGAAAGTTTAACACTTCTGAAATTATTGTTCAATTCTCAGTTCATCTTGGTTTCTCAGTAGCTTGATTGTGATATGTAGCATCTACCAATCTCTTAGTATTTTGACACGCATTCCAAGCCAAGGCAACACAGTTGTTTCGATTGGGGCTGAGCGGTACATTGGTGCACAAGTAGTATAGTTTTCAGAATCTTAGTTTCATCTATGGTGTTGCTCCGCTGCTAAGAGGCCTTGACAATACCCTGACAGAGTCACATAGGAACACAAGCATGGATCTGCTGCCAGCAAGCCTGATCAGTACCTCAACAGAGTTACTTGCATCACCTCTCTATGTAGGAAGCCTTTCTCTTCTTTTTCCTTATTCATTTTTCATTTCTTGAAATTTTTCATTTTTCATTTTTTTTTTCATTTTATCATTTTCACAACTATGCATAACACTTATTTGTTTGAGAGGCAGAAGAGGGATCCTAACTTATCGAGAGAAGAAGAGCTTCCTCCTATTGAGAAGTATTGTATTGTACCTCTGACATGCCTATTAAGGTTTTCCCTCTCACCTTACTCTACATGACTGAGCTGATAAGGGTTAACCCAAAAATGATAGACTAGAGCAAGTGACACTAGTTAGCGTGCAAGCGTTGTGTTTTCACTAAGGTTCACTTTGAATAGTACATATTTTCCATCGACATATCATGGACTAAAAGTAATAATTTCTTCATAAAAAGGCAGGATGTCAGATAACGAAGTAGTGATAGTTGTGCAAGGCCTCTTGTACTTTACCTAGCTTGTTTCAAGAGTCATACATGGTTTCATGCAAAATTAACCTATGAACAATCACAAGCAAACAAACACACAAAGAAAAAAGAAAACATGCATGCAAGCAAAAAACTCAAAAGAAAACACTACTCCTACTCCTAAGCTAATAGTGCATGGGTCATATCACGTGAAGTGATACTTCCAATGTAGCGATCGGCGCATTGGTTGACTCATGTTGGTGAAGGCTTGATCTGCAAGCAACCCAGTTGTGGGGACCAACAAGAAATAAATAACAATGAAGACAAACACACTTCTTGTTAAAAATTTCCAACATGACATATGTGAGTGAAAGTACATGACAATAGTCTGTGGACTTATCATGGTGTTGTGTGACACTGCATGTAGCTGTGAAACATACACACATTCTTGACTGTGAAATGCAAGAAAATGAAAGAAACAAAGACAACTTGCATCATGCACACGTGCTTTCAATGTAAGATTCCTCTAATGTGTGAGCTATAGGATCATGCAATTCGAGTGGAGGTATCATGATCTATGTGTGAGATTGATCTTCAATGCATACAGATGAGTGACAAGGAGCCTCAGATGAGTGAACAATTTCTTGACTGGAAGTGAAACCAACCTCAAGCCAACGAGGGCCTGACATAACCATAAGCTCGGGCTAAAGTTCCTCAACAGTCTAGGGTGTTTCAACTTCATCATTAGATAGATCATCATAAACTGGTGTCTTCAAAAGATCAACTATGATAGAATCATGATCCTGATCAAATATGGGAGTAAATGGATCACGATAGCCACGATCAGAAAAATTGATGATTTTATTGACATCCTCATGATCTGATGAATTAAATAGAGGGGTAGATGAGAAGCCGACAAATCCATCCTCTATGTTTTCGGAAAATGAAGATGAAAGATCAAGTGGATTTTCAATGAATAACTTATCCTCTCCACTTTTGCATGATGGAATGACATCCGGTGTATCCCGTGAGTGATAAAAAATGGGTGCATCTGTAGATGAAGATGCACATGCAAAATTAAGGATGGCATGTTCACCAAAGATTTCAGGAAAGAACAGAGTTGGTTCAAACAGAAGGAAGTCATCCTTTGCCGAGTGTTGATGCTCAAGCTCCCAGTCATACTCTTCATGAATGAAAATGCATGTTGGTTGTGCAACACCAACTTCATCAGTGGTTTGATCCTCATTCACAACAAGTGTAGAGTTTGGAATGGAATAACACAAGACAATAACATCCAGAGGATTAGACGAGTACAAAGAAGGAGGTTGTGGTACAAAATTCATATGACAACTCGACGGACTCACAACCAAATCTGTGCGAATATTAAGCGAATTAATTTTGGGAGGATGTGACAGCTAAACTAATGTGTGACAATGATCTCCCATGTCACTCTACTATGGTGGAGCTGTTTTATGAGGGGATGACAGATAGACACTTGTTACATTGACCGTGTCCATCTGTGATGGCATAGCTCCATCATTGAAGAATGTTGAGCGAGGCTTGAGTTCAAACTTCTTCTTGGGATGGGTAAATTTCTTAAGATAATACTTGAATCAGTCCCAAAGATAGAAAAACTTCATCTTGCTCTTCGAACTTGAAATTACAAATCATGGAAATGCTACCAAAAATCGATAGGTGATTCATGCAGAGCTTTCCATTGTTATAACAGGTTTTGGTCAAGATTTTTTGGATCAAAATGATAGAAAGTATCTTCAATGAGATTGTAAGGACTCTGGATACCACATATCTCCACAGGTATGATATTGTCGACTTTGGGCCTAAGCCCTCATGGATTTATTTTTGGGCTTTACCCCCAAAAGGCCTCATACCAATGGAGATATTTGTCCATCCTTATATACCCATGATCCTCCCCACTTCTAGTCAATGTGGGACTTTAGTCATATACCCAACAATCCTCCCCTCGAACAAAGGACCATTGAGCATCCCTTCAAATGATTATCCATCCGTCCACTCCCTACCAACCAGGATTCTCCGCTCCAATGCGTTGGAAGCACACGCCTTACATGGAGCACCACCTGCCTCGAGAGCTTGCTCTATCGCAGGTCAACTCCTCTTCACCGTGATGGGACCAGGACACGTCCATGAAGAATCTGGAGCACACCGCCTGTCTAACTGAGCTCATCCACGGATCCCATCGTGATATATTACCGGGGCCCACTGCTTTCGTTCAGCATTCCGAGGATTCATCCACTTGGCTAACTTCAAAACTTGGCTCTGATACCACTTGTAAGGACTCTGGACACCACATATCTCCACATGTATGATAATGTCGACTTTGGGCCTAAGCCCTCGTGGATTTGTTTTTGGGCTTTACCCCCAAAATGCCTCATACCAATGGAGATATTTGTCCATCCTTATATACCCATGATCCTCCCCGCTTCTACTCAATGTGGGACTTTGGTCGTATACCCAACAATCCTCCCCTCGAACAAAGGACCATTGAGCATCCCTTCAAACGATTATCCATCCGTCCACTCTCTACCAACCAGGATTCTCTGCTCCAATGCGTTGGAAGCACACGCCTTACATGGAGCACCACCTACCTCGAGAGCTTGCTCTATCCCAGGTCAACTCCTCTTCACCGTGTTGGGACCAGGACACGTCCATGAAGAATCTGGAGCACACTGCCTGTCTAACTGAGCTCATCCACGGATCCCATCGTGATATATTACCGGGTCCCACCGCTTTCGTTAAGCATTCCGAGGATTCATCTACTTGGCTAACTTTGAAACTTGGCTCTAATACCACTTGTAAGGACTCTGGACACCACATATCTCCACAGGTATGATATTGTCCACTTTGGGCCTAAGCCCTCATGGATTTGTTTTTGGGCTTTACCCCAAAAAGGCCCCATACCAATGGAGATATTTTTCCATCCTTATATACCCATGATCCTCCCCACTTCTAGTCAATGTGGGACTTTGGTCGTATACCCAACAGAGATCATAGAAGTGCTCAAGTGAGTGCATGCTACCACGCGGTGGGCTACACAACGACCGATGTGGAGATTTGTAAAGTGTGTATGCAAGTAGAAAATCAACATGTTCATCAAAACATCCATATTCCTAATGAAGCATGGAAAGAAATTCATGAAAAAACTTAGGTCAGGCCACTTCGCCTTCACCATCATATGTGTATATGGACAAGTGATCGAAAAGTTCCCTGGTGATGGTAACATATTTAGAATTTGAAAAACATTGCAGAAGGAGAAGAGTGCAAGAATCCATGATAGATATAAAAAGGTTCAAAACAAGATGAGAAGACACATCTTGTCATTTGGCCCTCCTTCTAGCACCAGAAATGTTGATGGTGTAAGACCCGCCAACATGTCAGGGGATCTTCCTTGTAAGAGGTCCCAATTAGACCTCAGACCATTTGGTGTAGGAGTCCCTACAGTGGGTCGTACGGTAATGCCTTAACTGCGATTTCACATGGAGGCAAGTAAGATAACTTTGTTGGTAGCAAGGGTGTAACAATTGCGGCAAGACAAGGAAGGTGCACGAATGGTTCTAACACACAAAGTGTGGGGTGAGTGCGTCCCTTGGAAACATGTGATAGCATGCGGATTGGAAGGGAACGCATGAGCATAGATGCATCACAAATGGAAAGCAGGTTAGCTAACAATCCAAAGTGATGGTTAAAAAATCAACACATTTCAGTAAGATTGATACATACTTATACAGAATAGCACATACATGCATGCATCAGCAAACAAATACATATATACATTTAGAGTAAACAATATAGCTGGAATACAATATAACATATGCGTTAAATGTGTTGGCTTTATTATATTAAGAAGTGTAAGTTCCAGTCATATAATACATCCATGTCCAAGCACTAGTTCCGACAGCGGAACATGATAGCATTAACTACTTGCACCTCCAAAGAGATGTACTAGCTCTACGCAGTGGAGAAGACAAAGAGATGTACTATCCTAGCTCTCTCTAAGATATTCTTATTGGAAGCTTGGCTTACCAAAAGCCTCTACAATGAGTTATGAGGTTCTATTTATAACAAAGGGTGGGGTGATCCTTGACATTCCCCTTTGTGACAGTTCATCTACCCTCATGACTCTTCATCTACTCTATGATTGTTACATCCAACTATCGACACTTGAACTTCCACTTGACAAGATGTTACATTACAATGCACATGTATCCATGTGACACAAAATGGCTTGAGCAAGCTGTGCAAGACATCACTGACACTTGGTCCATTGTGATGAGACCAACTCTTTGACATGCTTGTGATGGTGAATGTTGGCTGCATGGGGCCTCACCCAGGTTCAGCATTAGTTAGCCAAACAAATCCCTACACTACTGGTTGTTTCGGCATTAGCCCGCATAGCGCAGATTGAAGTCTCATCCGAAGTAGTATAGGCGAATGCTGGAACCAAGTTTCCATACCCTTAGATGGTCGTGATGTTTTTTTATACCTTCTGTTCTTGCTTTCACACAGGTCGCTAAGTTCTAGGCTCTTCCAACCTAGCCCTTAATTCTACCCTTCAGTACCTCCGCGAAGGGGTACGGTTGACCTTCGCATAGCCCTAATTTGTGGTTCAGGTAATTTTTCACTACTAGGGCAATGTATTGTGAAGTTTCCCAAATTATCTTAAGTGTCTTACTTATCTTATTAAACAATCACAATTATCATTGCGTAAACATATATCTTTACTTGTGTTCAATCAACCAATCTAATTACATACATTCACACATCACATAAGCATTTGAAATGAAATTCATACACAATATGACAAGATGCATTAACAGGAAACAAAGACACAGAATTTGCAGAATGCTTCTCTTTATTGATATCTTCAGATGATTACAGAATCTATCTGCCTTGCGCACACAGTTGCAAGGGTCTGTGCACTTAGCTACAGACTTCCACCCTAGGCCTTTGTGCACTCAGCTACAAAGCCTCTACCTATGCTACAACCCGAAAGTTAGACTTCTCTAAAGACTTCCTCCTTATCACTCAAGACTTCTTACTTCTCAAAACTACTTAAAGCTTACTTAGCTCCTTTTATACAATCCCATGGTCCGTGGACCATGGGTAGATCTTTACAGCTTAATTTACACTTTACAAAATAAGGGTGGACGACCCTTTATGACTCATGACACCTTCGTGCTCCGCAACCACAAAATGCGGAGACTTTACAATTTTATTACAAAATCTAACCCAGGACATGGGCTTTTGGCCCCAAAACATTCCTTGGGGGATCCCATTCCCAACAGGCCCCCAACATAAACATTGTGACTCACCCTCGACTCACTCTGCAGGCGCAGAGATCTTGGCATGAAGACCTCTCAGCTCGACTTGTATGACCGCAACCTCAACAGTGCACTGTGTAGCTACCTGCTATGCTTCTTCAACCATCCGCTCAGTCACTGCTCCTAAACTTTCGGCCTAAAGCTTTTTTTGAGTTGCTTCAAGGGTCACAAGCTTCTTCGATGGAGGTTTTGACCGCATAAACCTCATCTAGCCAGGGCTTCAACCATGCCTTCAACACTATTTCATTGTGCTGCCTGCATCCACCTATTCTCTTAGTTGCTTGGCCTCCTATAAATTTGTCAGTCTTTATGTGAGCATGAGGGTTCGTGTTGTGCCTTTGACCTCATCATAGTGCTTATGCAACTCGCGTGATTCTATCTCTAGTCAATGTACATTAGGGTCGTCCTCCAAGCTCGTCAGGACCTCGAACAACTATTCAAAGGGTTATGTGTAGTCTACTACTCCACTATCAACCACCGTTATTGTCTCTATGACAACAATTGCATGCTGCTCCTTTACCTCTGGCAAAGTTGAAGGCTGGGCCTTCAACTGTAATTCGGTGATCTACAGGTTCAACTCCAACTAAACCCTCACCATTTCTGTACGAGCATCCCGCACCCCTGTAGCTAGCTTGCGGCCATGCACCTCAACTGGTTCTTTCTCAGGAATGGCCAATTCAGGTACCATTCGACATGCCTCCTGCATGACCTAAAGTATATGCTTGCTTTGATCATTCACCTCGGTCATGGTGACGATGGAAGAGTCTTGTTGTAATGCCATTTACTCATTGTTAATCCACTACTCACTAATCACCTGTAGAGCGCAATGCTCCTAGGCCCTCAACTTTGCAATCACTCCATCCTACAATGGGTGGAGCACCTCACTAGGGAGCTATACCTGATTCAACCCTACTCCCTTGATGGTGCTGACAGTGGACCTGTCAACTTCATTACCTGTGGTTAGTGCTCCATCGGGTAGCATTATCCCATTGGAGACCGTCGTGCACAGCATCTTGGCAGCTTCTGAAGTGTTGATAGCAAGGCTAGTGGACATTGTGCCAGCCTGTGATGTGTGGGTCTGTAGCTCTTGCAGACCTGTTTGGATAGCCCCCAATACTAGTTGCTATTATTGCTCAAACTATTGTAGGGCTTTCGTGGTGACATCTCGCACCGTGTCTTCAATGTCATACAAGTCACCCTTAGTGAGGGTGATTGGGTTCAATGACATTTTAGTGGCTTTGGACTTCTTCCTTGACCCTCATTTCTCTTGTTCCCTTGGATGCTTGATGTGGGCGGACATCGCCTATGGGTCCGCGCTGCGCTGCTCTGTCTGCTCATCCATCTCTTCCTCTATCTTAGGTGAAGTCGACCCCGCACCTTTGTTAGAGCCCCATTCTATTCCACCTATTCACTTCTTTATCTCCTAAGTGGCATCACATTCCACCTCGGCCTTTTTAGTGACCTCCTTCTTTCTCCTTTTAGCTAGTTGCGTCATCTTGAGCTTCACCTCCTCCTTCTTGCACTGCGCAGTGGACTTTCTCCCTCCAACCGCCAAGTCTGTTGTAGTGCACCACTCTGTTGGCCAATGATCAAGTACTTCATCAATGGCGCCATTCGTTGCTAGGTAAGGAAATTCATGCCATGTCTGTGTAGGGTCCTTCCACGCCCTGATGGACACATTGTGAAAATTTGCCTTAAACTCTGTGTAGCCCTGCAGGTGGGTAAACACCATATGTAGCAATCGCATTTGTGATTGATGGCCATGTGGATGTTCATCTCCATCAAGATCTAGAATATATTGTTGCCCTTGATGCATTTTTCATCCTTGTTCACCCATAGCGAAGCATACTTTGCTTCATCTGGTAGGTCTAGTGCAACTGAAGGGAATTGACTATCCTCTGGTAGCTCCCATGCTACCAGCACAATAGACAACAACAGCCATGCATAGTGGAACATCTTGCTGAGCTCCTATGCCTCATGGAAGTTGGCAAGGAACTCCCCATGGAGATTGTCCACCCAATTGAACTATACTCGTTCAGTGCATTAGCCCGCATAGCGCAGATTGAAGTCTCATCCGAAGTAGTATAGGCGAATGCTGGAACCAAGTTTCCATAACCTTAGATGGTCGTGATGTTTGTTTATACCTTCTGTTCTTGCTTTCACACAGGTCGCTAAGTTCTAGGCTCTTCCAACCTAGCCCTTAATTCTACCCTTCAGTACCTCCGCGAAGGGGTACGGTTGACCTTCGCATAGCCCTAATTTGTGGTTCAGGTAATTTTGCACTGCTAGGGCAATGTATTGTGAAGTTTCCCAAATTATCTTAAGTGTCTTACTTATCTTATTGAACAATCACAATTATCATTGCGTAAACATATATCTTTACTTGTGTTCAATCAACCAATCTAATTACATACATTCACACATCACATAAGCATTTGAAATGAAATTCATACACAATATGACAAGATGCATTAACAGGAAACAAAGACACAGAATTTGCAGAATGCTTCTCTTTATTGATATCTTCAGATGATTACAGAATCTATCTGCCTTGCGCACACAGTTGCAAGGGTCTGTGCACTTAGCTACAGACTTCCACCCTAGGCCTTTGTGCACTCAGCTACAAAGCCTCTACCTATGCTACAACCCGAAAGTTAGACTTCTCTAAAGACTTCCTCCTTATCACTCAGGACTTCTTACTTCTCAAAACTACTTAAAGCTTACTTACTTAGCTCCTTTTATACAATCCCATGGTCCGTGGACCATGGGTAGATCTTTACAGCTTAATTTACACTTTACAAAATAAGGGTGGACGACCCTTTATGACTCATGACACCTTCGTGCTTCGCAACCACAAAATACGGAGAATTTACAATTTTATTACAAAATCTAACCCAGGACATGGGCTTTTGGCCCCAAAACATTCCTTGGGGGATCCCATTCCCAACAGGCCCCCAACATAAACATTGTGACTCACCGTCGACTCACTCTGCAGGCGCAGAGATCTTAGCATGAAGACCTCTCAGCTCGACTTGTATGACCGCAACCTCAACAGTGCACTGTGTAGCTACCTGCTATGCTTCTTCAACCATCCGCTCAGTCACTGCTCCTAAACTTTCGGCCTAAAGCTTTTTTTGAGTTGCTTCAAGGGTCACAAGCTTCTTCGATGGAGGTTTTGACCGCATAAGCCTCATCTAGCCAGGGCTTCAACCATGCCTTCAACACTATTTCATTGTGCTGCCTACATCCACCTATTCTCTTAGTTGCTTGGCCTCCTATAAATTTGTCAGTCTTTATGTGAGCATGAGGGTTCGTGTTGTGCCTTTGACCTCATCATAGTGCTTATGCAACTCGCGCGATTCTATCTCTAGTCAATGTACATTAGGGTCGTCCTCCAAGCTCGTCAGGACCTCGAACAACTGTTCAAAGGGTTATGTGTAGTCTACTACTCCACTATCAACCACCGTTATTGTCTCTATGACAACAATTGCATGCTGCTCCTTTACCTCTGGCAAAGTTGAAGGCTGGGCCTTCAACTGTAATTCGGTGATCTACAAGTTCAACTCCAACTAAACCCTCACCATTTCTGTACGATCATCCCGCACCCCTGTAGCTAGCTTGCGGCCATGCACCTCAACTGGTTCTTTCTCAGGAATGGCCAATTCAGGTACCATTCGACATGCCTCCTGCATGACCTAAAGTATATGCTTGCTTTGATCATTCACCTCGGTCATGGCGACGATGGAAGAGTCTTGTTGTAATGCCATTTACTCATTGTTAATCCACTACTCACTAATCACCTGTAGAGCGCAATGCTCCTAGGCCCTCAACTTTGCAATCACTCCATCCTACAATGGGTGGAGCACCTCACTAGGGAGCTATACCTGATTCAACCCTACTCCCTTGATGGTGCTGACAGTGGACCTGTCAACTTCATTACTAGTGGTTAGTGCTCCATCGGGTAGCATTATCCCATTGGAGACCATCGTGCACAGCATCTTGGCAGCTTCTGAAGTGTTGATAGCAAGGCTAGTGGACACTGTGCCAGCCTGTGATGTGTGGGTCTGTAGCTCTTGCAGACCTGTTTGGATAGCCCCCAATACTAGTTGCTATTATTGCTCAAACTATTGTAGGGCTTTCGTGGTGACATCTCGCACCGTGTCTTCAATGTCATACAAGTCACCCTTAGTGAGGGTGATTGGGTTCAATGACATTTTAGTGGCTTTGGACTTCTTCCTCGACCCTCATTTCTCTTGTTCCCTTGGATGCTTGATGTGGGCGGACGTCGCCTATGGGTCCGCGCTGCACTGCTGTGTCTGCTCATCCATCTCTTCCTCTATCTTAGGTGAAGTCGACCCCGCACCTTTGTTAGAGCCCCATTCTATTCCACCTATTCGCTTCTTTATCTCCTAAGTGGCATCACATTCCACCTCGGCCTTTTTAGTGACCTCCTTCTTTCTCCTTTTAGCTAGTTGCGTCATCTTGAGCTTCACCTCCTCCTTCTTGCACTGCGCAGCGGACTTTCTCCCTCCCACCGCCAAGTCTGCTGTAGTGCACCACTCTGTTGGCCAATGATCAAGTACTTCATCAATGGCGCCATTCGTTGCTAGGTAAGGAAATTCATGCCATGTCTGTGTAGGGTCCTTCCACGCCCTGATGGACACATTGTGAAAATTTGCCTTAAACTCTGTGTAGCCCTGCAGGTGGGTAAACACCATATGTAGCAATCGCATTTGTGATTGATGGCCATGTGGATGTTCATCTCCATCAAGATCTAGAATATATTGTTGTCCTTGATGCATTTTGCATCCTTGTTCACCCATAGCAAAGCGTACTTTGCTTCATCTGGTAGGTCTAGTGCAACTGAAGGGAATTGACTATCCTCTGGTAGCTCCCATGCTACCAGCACAATAGACAACAACAGCCATGCATAGTGGAACATCTTGCTGAGCTCCTATGCCTCATGGAAGTTGGCAAGGAACTCCCCATGGAGATTGTCCACCCAATTGAACTATACTCGTTCAGTGCATTAGCCCGCATAGCGCAGATTGAAGTCTCATCCGAAGTAGTATAGGCGAATGCTGGAACCAAGTTTCCATAACCTTAGATGGTCGTGATGTTTGTTTATACCTTCTGTTCTTGCTTTCACACAGGTCGCTAAGTTCTAGGCTCTTCCAACCTAGCCCTTAATTCTACCCTTCAGTACCTCCGCGAAGGGGTACGGTTGACCTTCGCATAGCCCTAATTTGTGGTTCAGGTAATTTTGCACTGCTAGGGCAATGTATTGTGAAGTTTCCCAAATTATCTTAAGTGTCTTACTTATCTTATTGAACAATCACAATTATCATTGCGTAAACATATATCTTTACTTGTGTTCAATCAACCAATCTAATTACATACATTCACACATCACATAAGCATTTGAAATGAAATTCATACACAATATGACAAGATGCATTAACAGGAAACAAAGACACAGAATTTGCAGAATGCTTCTCTTTATTGATATCTTCAGATGATTACAGAATCTATCTGCCTTGCGCACACAGTTGCAAGGGTCTGTGCACTTAGCTACAGACTTCCACCCTAGGCCTTTGTGCACTCAGCTACAAAGCCTCTACCTATGCTACAACCCGAAAGTTAGACTTCTCTAAAGACTTCCTCCTTATCACTCAGGACTTCTTACTTCTCAAAACTACTTAAAGCTTACTTACTTAGCTCCTTTTATACAATCCCATGGTCCGTGGACCATGGGTAGATCTTTACAGCTTAATTTACACTTTACAAAATAAGGGTGGACGACCCTTTATGACTCATGACACCTTCGTGCTTCGCAACCACAAAATACGGAGAATTTACAATTTTATTACAAAATCTAACCCAGGACATGGGCTTTTGGCCCCAAAACATTCCTTGGGGGATCCCATTCCCAACAGGCCCCCAACATAAACATTGTGACTCACCGTCGACTCACTCTGCAGGCGCAGAGATCTTAGCATGAAGACCTCTCAGCTCGACTTGTATGACCGCAACCTCAACAGTGCACTGTGTAGCTACCTGCTATGCTTCTTCAACCATCCGCTCAGTCACTGCTCCTAAACTTTCGGCCTAAAGCTTTTTTTGAGTTGCTTCAAGGGTCACAAGCTTCTTCGATGGAGGTTTTGACCGCATAAGCCTCATCTAGCCAGGGCTTCAACCATGCCTTCAACACTATTTCATTGTGCTGCCTACATCCACCTATTCTCTTAGTTGCTTGGCCTCCTATAAATTTGTCAGTCTTTATGTGAGCATGAGGGTTCGTGTTGTGCCTTTGACCTCATCATAGTGCTTATGCAACTCGCGCGATTCTATCTCTAGTCAATGTACATTAGGGTCGTCCTCCAAGCTCGTCAGGACCTCGAACAACTGTTCAAAGGGTTATGTGTAGTCTACTACTCCACTATCAACCACCGTTATTGTCTCTATGACAACAATTGCATGCTGCTCCTTTACCTCTGGCAAAGTTGAAGGCTGGGCCTTCAACTGTAATTCGGTGATCTACAGGTTCAACTCCAACTAAACCCTCACCATTTCTGTACGAGCATCCCGCACCCCTGTAGCTAGCTTGCGGCCATGCACCTCAACTGGTTCTTTCTCAGGAATGGCCAATTCAGGTACCATTCGACATGCCTCCTGCATGACCTAAAGTATATGCTTGCTTTGATCATTCACCTCGGTCATGGTGACGATGGAAGAGTCTTGTTGTAATGCCATTTACTCATTGTTAATCCACTACTCACTAATCACCTGTAGAGCGCAATGCTCCTAGGCCCTCAACTTTGCAATCACTCCATCCTACAATGGGTGGAGCACCTCACTAGGGAGCTATACCTGATTCAACCCTACTCCCTTGATGGTGCTGACAGTGGACCTGTCAACTTCATTACCTGTGGTTAGTGCTCCATCGGGTAGCATTATCCCATTGGAGACCGTCGTGCACAGCATCTTGGCAGCTTCTGAAGTGTTGATAGCAAGGCTAGTGGACATTGTGCCAGCCTGTGATGTGTGGGTCTGTAGCTCTTGCAGACCTGTTTGGATAGCCCCCAATACTAGTTGCTATTATTGCTCAAACTATTGTAGGGCTTTCGTGGTGACATCTCGCACCGTGTCTTCAATGTCATACAAGTCACCCTTAGTGAGGGTGATTGGGTTCAATGACATTTTAGTGGCTTTGGACTTCTTCCTTGACCCTCATTTCTCTTGTTCCCTTGGATGCTTGATGTGGGCGGACATCGCCTATGGGTCCGCGCTGCGCTGCTCTGTCTGCTCATCCATCTCTTCCTCTATCTTAGGTGAAGTCGACCCCGCACCTTTGTTAGAGCCCCATTCTATTCCACCTATTCACTTCTTTATCTCCTAAGTGGCATCACATTCCACCTCGGCCTTTTTAGTGACCTCCTTCTTTCTCCTTTTAGCTAGTTGCGTCATCTTGAGCTTCACCTCCTCCTTCTTGCACTGCGCAGTGGACTTTCTCCCTCCAACCGCCAAGTCTGTTGTAGTGCACCACTCTGTTGGCCAATGATCAAGTACTTCATCAATGGCGCCATTCGTTGCTAGGTAAGGAAATTCATGCCATGTCTGTGTAGGGTCCTTCCACGCCCTGATGGACACATTGTGAAAATTTGCCTTAAACTCTGTGTAGCCCTGCAGGTGGGTAAACACCATATGTAGCAATCGCATTTGTGATTGATGGCCATGTGGATGTTCATCTCCATCAAGATCTAGAATATATTGTTGTCCTTGATGCATTTTGCATCCTTGTTCACCCATAGCAAAGCGTACTTTGCTTCATCTGGTAGGTCTAGTGCAACTGAAGGGAATTGACTATCCTCTGGTAGCTCCCATGCTACCAGCACAATAGACAACAACAGCCATGCATAGTGGAACATCTTGCTGAGCTCCTATGCCTCATGGAAGTTGGCAAGGAACTCCCCATGGAGATTGTCCACCCAATTGAACTAGACTCATTCGGTGCATTAGCTGCTAGCGTGACGACTAGTGCCGACACCTCATTGGTGCAACACTTGCTCATCACCTTCCTCACCAAAATTATTGTGGCCACCTTTATGACAGGTTCACTGATACTAGATATGGAATATCCGTGTGGCTTCTTCACCAACTTAAACTTCTCCATCATGGGCTCTGCAAGGGCCTGCTCACCACCTTTTTCACCAAACATCATGGCTAGATTTTCTCCTGTGTAGGGAAACCGCGTGATCCTGTGGATCAATCTGTTAGTGATGGGTGTTGGCTTCTCTAGCCATAGACACCCATCATGCACCAAGCGTAGTAGCTACTTGATGACCGATACTATAATTGGGATGCAGTTGTAGTGCACCACCCATAGCAGGTTGAGCAGACCTACCTTTTCTACCCAATACTTGAGTAGCTCCAATGCGGTCATCCCGGTTGTTGTATCAATAATGCGGTCCATCAGTTGCTTGGTCACCAGGTGTGGGAACTTCTCATGGTTAGCCAAGTCCTAGTCCTCGAGTTTTAACACAGGAACCTGCCCCAAGTGTGGTCCTTGAAAAACAATCTCATCCGGTAGTAGAGGGATTTGTAAGGGGAACTTACTTTCATTGATATCTTTCGGTACCTTGGTTTTGCCTTTGTGTGGAGGGATGTACTCAGGCAATCGAGTGAGAGGGTCGACACCCTGGGCTTCAACTTCCTCCATGTTTATCCCCACATCCTCATCATCCTTCATGATGTCTTCGATTTCTTCATCCTCCGACTCTAGATTGATGGCTTTGCCCTTTTCCTATGCAATGGGTTTGTCCTTCAGTGGGTTTCTTCTTCTCGGTGATGTGTGCGTTGGTATTGCAAGTTGCTTGCCCTTCTTATCCTTCGTTCTCTCCTTTGTTGGGGTGGGCCTTGGTCTCAGTGTCCTTGGTGATTTGGGGACTTCCACTAATACTTCGGCAATCTCTGGAGCAGCTTCCTTGGCCTCCATAACAATTTCTGACATATCCTCCTCGGTTGTCACTGCCTTGGTGTCCATAGTTGTTGCAAGTGTTGACATAACTCTAATCAAAAATGCTCTTGTCATCTTTGGTAAGTTCTCAAATGCTGAACTCGCTATCAAAGCCTCGAAGAATTCTCAGTTCATGTGTACCTGAGAGGTCAACAACTCAATTCTCAAAATGCCAAGTGTTTTTCGCTGGGCAGCCACCTGTAATTGATAGGGAATTTTGAATTCAAATTTGACCATTCCCCCCACATTCAGTTCATTAAAGCTGAATTGGGGACATATTTTAAAGGATTTGACCCATAAATTCCACCTTGGATGCCGGCCGCCCACTCCATTTGGCCACATTTCTACTGTCAAATCATGAACATTGGATTTAGTGGTCACTTTCTAAATGATTTTCACGATTTCTCTCGGGTAGCGTAGCTCCCTTCATGCTGTCGTGAACTATGTGACACTTCCTTGCCTCACACAATCCTTTAATTACGCAGCTCCCCAACCTAGGCAGTGTAGTTTATAGTCCCGTACCTCCTTTTAGATGCATGTGGGGCTAAGATTGTGCTACCTCCATATAGTCACATGGCCGAACCATTGGTGTATGGCTTCAATCAACTGCCATTCACCTTTCCTGGGAAGGGATCTCCATTCAATTTGACCAACTGAATTGCTCCACCATTGGTAATCTCCTTACTGACATAGGGCCCTATCTAGGGTATTATGAATTCCCTGGAAATGTATCAAACTTGTTGTCACATAACAAAACCAAGTCATTTAACTTAAAGGAGTGTAACTTAATGTGTCGATCATGCCATGCTTTTTCACACCACTTTTGGCCCTGTTGGTGAAATCTAGCTAGAAATCTTTCTTCCTCAAGCTTAGGCAGTTGCGCGAGCCTCTCTTCCAGGGCTACTTAATCTATCACGCCTGTTAGTGCCACTATGTGCAGACAAGGCACAATGTATTCCATGGGCATCACAACTTCAATGCCATATACAAGCCTAAAGGGTGTTTGTCCAGTCAACTTCTTGCATGTCGTTTGATAGGCCCATACTATTTGCTGGTATGCATAGGTCCCAATCACTTCGTTGAGCATTGCAAACATTGGTCAACACATTTTCCAACACTTTATTGAAAGCTTCCACCATCCTGTTAGCCTGCAAGTGATAAGGCATGCTCTTTTGGTGATATACCTGAAATTCCTTCGTCAGCATGTTGATCGTCTAATTCAGAAAGTGCGTACCATGATCACTCATCAAAATATTTGGACACCCAAATCGCGTCAGTACATACTCAAAGAGGAACCTTGTAGTGATTATGCCTGTGCAATTCTTCATAGGTTGTGCCTCTGCCCATCGAGTCAAATACTCCTTCGTGGTGATAATGTACCTCACTTTCATCTTCTTCCCTTGGGGCTGAGTGGGTCCCACAAAATCTATCGCCTATTTCACAAAGGGTTGTAACGTCATCTATAGATTCAGAGGCAGCTCTTTCCTTCACAATGGCCTAGCAATCCTCTGACACACATCACACACTTTGCAGTAAGCGTTTGAATCCTAATGGAGGGTTGGTCAACATAACCCTGCACGTAGAATCTTCTGCTTGGTCGTTGTCCCTGCATAATGTCCTCTCGCAGTGCCCCCATGAGCATCCATGAGGATACTGCTCCTTTCAAACTCTGGTAAATATTGTCGCAATATTTCATTGAACCCCATTTTGTACAGATGCCTAACAATGATAAAGAAATCTATCATGCACACCACTAATTCCTTCTTCTGCTGGATGGTGTATCCTTCTGGGATAGTTCTTGTCATTAGGAATTGTATGATATCTTCAAAATGACCATCTGCAATGCGGACTGTAAATAGATGCCTGTTAAGCAATCCATCCTCCAAATTAGTGGACTCTTCCCCTGTTTGATGTGCAGTAGATGTTCTAGTCCCACATTCAGTCATCCACGCTTAACAATAACTTCAAAATCATACTCCTGGAACAATAACAACCACCTGTAGATTCTCCCTCCCAACATAAGCAACATAGGCTTATTTACTAGGTATTTCAATGCACAATGATCCGAATACATCTTAAAATTCCCCCCCAACAAATAGAGTCTAAACTTATGGAGTGCGTATACCATGGCTAACCCTTTCACTTGGTGGTGGAATAGTTCTTCTCCACCTTTGATAACATTCTACTTGCAAATGATATAGGATGGTCCAAGTCTCCTTCGCTAGCTTATGTCAGTACTACTCCCAGTGCTATACATGACACATTGACATGTACATGAAACTCCTTCTTCCAGTCTGGTAAGACTAGAATTGGTGCAGTGATCATCTTTTCTTTCAATACATTTATTTTTTTCTTACAGTACTCATTCCAACAGAATGTGAAATCCTTTTTCAACAACTTCTCCATAGGCACGGTGATCTGGGCCCCTTGATAAACTTTTTGTAATATCCAGTATGTCCTAGGGTAGCATGCAACTACTTCACACTCCTCTATGCTTCTAAGTTAAGTATCACCGTGATCTTCGTGGGATCTACCATCAGTCCCTGTCTACAAACCACATGACCCAGCAAGGTGCCAAAAGGAACACAAAACATACATTTCTTTAGATTGAGCGCAATCTAGTATCTTCAATAGGTATCTAGCATCAAGCGCAAACTTGCCACATGGCCTTTCACTAGCCAAAACATAGTCCATTCATCAAAGTATACTTCCAAGAACTTGTGAATAAATTCCTTGAACATTGCAATGACTACGCGTGAAGAAATTACAGGCACATTCTTCAATCTGAAAGGCATTAAAGTGTACTGAAAATAACTGCACTTAGTCACAAAGGTCGTCTTACTTCTATCCTCTGGTGCGATTTTGATTTGATGGTACCAAGAGAACCCATCAGTGAAGGAATATGCTTCTTGCCCACCTACATTGTCCAACACTTCATCAGTGATTAGAGTCGGGAATGTACACAAGCATCATTTAACTTCCTGAGATCTACACATATCCTTATTTCATCCATCTACTTCTTTTCGTGTACCACCATCTGGCTTACCCAATCAGATTCTTCTACGGGTCCAATGATGCCTACCATGAGCATCTTTTCTAGATCTAAGCTAACCTTCTCCTTATACTTTGGATTGAGACGGTAAGGTCTTTGTTTAACTAGCTTCACCTCAGGTTTCAGCGTGATCTTCATAACACCTAGGTCTCCAATTATCCCATTTAGATTTGTAAACTTGGTAGGGAATAAATCCTAGTATTTGTGGAGCAATTCAGCAACCTTATCCGTCATTGCATCATCCCAGTAATCTCCAATCTTCTCAAATTTAGGCTCTGCCTCCATACCAATATTTACCTGTTTCATTTTCAGTGGCATGGTTATATCAAGATTCTCAATCTACAGTCCTTCAACCTCACGGTGACCTTGTATTTCAGGGATGTTAATCTTTCATGGATCCTCATCTTCTTCTTCAAAAGTTATGTTATAGCATTCTAGCATGGGACTCAACTGAGTAGTTAGATCAGGTTGAATCAGGTCCAAAGAATCCTCTAGTATCCTAGCTTTCACTTCTTGTAGTGCCTCGTCAATACAGTCAAACCCATCTTCAAATATGAATGTCATTATGAATCCCTCGCGTAGAATATCCCATTCACTTGTACCAAGGCGGAGCTTTATTTCTATGTACCAGTTCATTGGGATGATGTCTAGGGTGTGACAAAACAAGTGCACCCATTCAGGTTGGGGCTTCGCTCCATAAGCCTGAGCCCATTTAGCCAAGTGTGCCCACAGATCATGCTTCCTATCATACCTATCTGTCATTCGTACCTCTGGATTCCCAAAGCATGTTCTCATCATCTTCCTACATTCATGCCAATCATTAGAGCAACCCTTGTGCATACCCCACCATCTTGCGGGTGTAGCACACAATGCCCAGTCTAAAGCCTGGAAGCGCTGCTTCTCTGGTACATTCCTCTCAAATGCATCCAAAATGATATCTACATCATTCAGACCATCATAAGTGGGCAAATTTCTTACCTCTGACGACATACAATGTAGCGACTGGGTCATCATGTTACAGCTCAATGTGGTTACTTCATGTAAATGATTCTGCCAGCGCTCTAATTCTTCATCAGAGTCCAAGGTGTAGAAACTCTCGCAATCCCATGTAATTCGTCCATTCACTGTTGGATTCACCCAATCTTGGTCTCGTAGTATTATCTTATAGATAGTCCAAATCATTGTCGCTCTCATAATTGCGGACTGGTTCATTATAGTGTGATCCTTCAGCAAGATCTAGGGGTACTATTACATGGAGTGATTTCTTCTCAGATGTCATCTTTTGCTTCTTTAGGTTGATTACCCTATTCATATTAGTAGCCCAATCAATTCCAAGGAGCGTAGGGTATGGGTTGTTGTCATCCACAATTTCTATTACCTCGAAGTCAGCCAACACACTTGTGCCTTCAATATCAATAGTCACCCCTTGCAGCCGCCCCGTGGGGATGATATTTTGTTAATTTTACATCCTTAATTGAATCGGAGACCACTGCAGCATGGGTCTTCCCATCCATTCCCAAATATTCTTCTACAGGACATTCGTGTCTGACCCCAGATCCAAAATAACCTGATCCATTTTGTATTCTCCTATCTGCGCGATCAACCCCATCTCTCATCCTACCCTTGTTTTATGCTTACGAATATTTTGTACCACGCACGGTTCACCTAGATTGTTTCTGGTGCATCTATTTATAAGCTCTTGTAATCCCTTGATGACCTTGCTATCATGTAGTAGTTTCATGCAGGTCTCTAGAAAGTTCATGAGCATAGAAGGGTCCATCTCTTGATTCGGCTTATCCTACTCCCTGAGGTGGAGGCCTCAATGAATCTCTTCTTTTCTTCCATGAACATTTCATGTGTGCATTCCAAATCAAATTCAACCTCCTTCGTTGAAGCATTGCGAACCCATGCATTGTCTTCAAGTTGTTTCCCCTTATCATCCCCTATTGCAATTCCACTTCGGAGCATTATATTCACATTTGGATCCTCTTCGCGAGGCTCAGACCTCATCATCTGTAGGTGCTGAGTCGATTGAGGTCGTAGTGCCCCTTTGTTGCATATCCTCGCTATCAGCATAGGAAAATCCTCTGTTTCATGATCAAACAGAGTGCAATATTTAAACGACGGACACATTGGGTTAGTGTAATAATGGGCATAGTGTCCTGGTGCTACACAATTGTAGCAGATTAGTTGTCCTTGACCTTTTCCAGGTCCTCCTCTGCCTTGACCTCGTCTGTGCCCCAGAAAGCTTGTTCGTGCCATACCTGTGCTCTGGTCAGGGCGCTGCATTTCTGCCTAGACCCTATAGGTAGGTGTTCTATCCATCATCAATTCATAGCTTCTACAGTTACACTCATCATTCCCTACTTACCTATAGAATTTTTAGAACAGTTGTTGTGGCATTTGTACAAAATTTTGCAGCAAATGATAGTTATCTGTCGTATGTTTTCCTGTGACCTAACATGTAACACACCACAATGTAGGCTCCACTCTTGGTCCTGCTTGAGCATCCAGACTCAAGGTCATCGGTCCCCTTCCTACAATGTAGTTCACAAGGATAAGGCAATGGTCTTTTTCATGCCCCTGACCCTTGCATTTCAGGCACCATACCTCTTCGTGCACCTCACATTGAATTGTTCTATCTTGCTTCAAAATTTGGATTTCAAGTCAAAGGTTTTTCAAATGCACATGGATCTGTTGAACCCCTAGATTCAGATACTGCATCAATGTTTCATGCAATCTCATTGCAATCTCCAAGGCCTTTTCCTGAGTTGTGATCCTTTGTTGTGACAGCGCAACCCTTAGGTGTGGCAGGAGCGAAGCCACGAACCATTCACAGTGTTGTCCATCTGTTAAGTTCATATTAGCTTCACAATTTTTGAATTCAGTCTCCGATATAATTCCCAAAGTGTCTCACCTAGTTTCATCATGATTTCCTTGAACCCCACAATCGTCTACGCCTCAGATTTAGGCCTACTAAATTCTTTATTCAGTGTAGTCTGGATATCCACCACCCTGGCATTTGGGTTATCATTAGAGTACTTGATGTACTAGGTTAGTGCGTGATCCTACAAAGAACTAATCAATTTTGCATTCTTCATGTGATCATCCATGACGCCTTGAGCTTTCCATATAGCTTTCATGACAAACCAAAACTAGTCCAGATCCTCATTTCCCAAGCCTTTGAACAAAGGTAGCTTCACTAAATTTTCCATGTTGAACTACAGTGGAGGTGGTGGTGGTATGGGTGAAGTCACAAGTGATGTTGATGAAGTTGGAGGTGGTGTGCGTGTAGGTGGTATTCATAGGAATCCCTATCTTATTAACTGAATAGCACTTCATGGACAAGCCTGCGCTACTCCCTCTTCGTCACCCAATGAAGGTGAAATAAATGGACTATATTTGGGACCCTTTCTTCCCTTGTTCCTGTTAGTCTTACCACTTCGTGTAGCTCTGAACATCAAGGTAGTTGCATAACCTATTTTTGCACAATAACATCTTAATCTAGGTATCCAAAGACTTCAAGTACTTACCTGACGGGCCTTTGAAAAAGTGTCGCTCTGCCTTGTTGTAGCTGACTGAGGTATCGACCGCAAATTCAGTCAGAAATCCCCCTATGATGCAATCAAGCCAATGATTGATAGTGTGGATTATCTTATCCTTAGAGGCTTCCAATCTTTGTACTAACTTTGGGGTCTAGACAATAGGGCAGTCAAGTCTCCACATTCCTTGGCTATCTGCTAGCTTCGCAATCCACTCGTATAGCTCAACCGGAAAGGAACAGAAAAAGATCTTGTGGATTTCTGTATATAGGTACCTATCCATCCACTATTCCTTTTTCAGTCGTGGGTTTCTGTTCTCCTATGCCATGAATTTGTGGATCTTCCTATCCATCTAGTCTTCAATCTCTTTCTTAGTTGGATTCCAGTGATACAAAATCACACATCTCTTATGTAGATTTTGGTCTTGGCAACAGAACCATTTGTTGGCTGAGTGGGGCTTGACCCAAGTTCAACATTAGTTAGCCAAACAAATCCCTACACTATTGGTCGTTTCAGCATTAGCCCATAGAGCGCGGACCAAAGTCTCACCTGAAGCGGGATGGGGGGATGATGGAACCAAGTTTCACACCCTAAGATGGTTGTGATGTCAATTTATACCTTTTATTCCTGCTTTTGTGCAGGTCACTAAGTTCTAGGCTCTATCAGTCTACCCCTCTATTCCACCCTTCAGTACCTTCGTGAAGGGGTACGATTGACCTTCCCGCGGCCCTAGCCTACGGTTTAGGTACTTTCGTGCTACTAGTGCAACGTATTGTGCAAATTTCAAATTATCTTAAGTGTCTTAATTATCTTATTAAAAAATCATAGTTAGCACCACGTAAATAGATATCTTTACTTGTGTTCAATTAACCACCATAATTACATACATTCAGACATCACATAAGCATTGTAAATGAAATTCATACACAAGATGACAAGATGCATTAACAGGAAACAAAGACACTGAATTTGTAGAAAGCTTCTCTTTATTGATACCTTTAGATGATTACAAACTATATCCACCTTGCGCACATAGCTGCAGGGGTCCATGCACTCAGTTGCAGACTTCCACCTTAGACCTCTATGCACTCAGTTGTAGAGCCTCTACCTACGCTACGACCCGAAATTTAGACTTCTCTAAAGACTTCCTCCTTATCGCTGAAGACTTCTTACTTCTCAAAACTACTTAGAGCTTACTTACTTAGCTCTTTTTATACAATCCCATGGTTCGTGGACCATGGGTAGATATTTAGAACCAACTTTACACTTTACAAAATAAGGGTGGACAACCCTTTATGACTTATGACACCTTCGTGCTCTGCGACCACAAAATGCGGAGACTTTACAATTTTATTACAAAATTTAATGCAAGACATGGGCTTTTGGCCCAAAACTATCCTTGGAGGATCCCATTCCCAACAATGAAGGTGGTGATTTTATGCCAAACTTGGTCGTCCATGATGGTGTGCATGTGCTTCTTACTAAAGAGAACTCTTGCCTTTGTTGAATTTAGGTTTATTAGTAAGGCTTCTCCATCTAACTCATCTTCTAGCATGCACATTGTATTTTTGGGTGTGGTTGAAACAACAGTACATTGATGCATAGTGTATGTGTTGATCTTCCAGTGTATGATGGTGGTCATGCACATCAACTGTCAACTACATGTTCAACTCCAGTCGGATTTGCCTCTTTTCTTTGCCTTGGTGAGTGTGCCAAATGGGTTAGATCACATGCGTGTGTATAATGACATGAATGTTGCTAGCTTCTCGTGCATGCGATCGACAACACCACTCACCATGTCTGCTCTGTGTCAGCTACTGGGATGAATCTATAACTTGTACAGGCAAAATTTCATCCGTCTATGCATTTTGTGCCCCCTGCTGTACCTATTCCTGCTACAACTCATTCTCCTGTCTATGCAGCTCTTGTTCTTCCTTGACTTGCTGCTTGAGCACATGAAAATCATTCTTTGTTCCACTCTTCACCTTTGCACAATCTACATGTCATGTTGTCACCAGATAACTTGAGTCTCCAAATATGCTTTCATCACAAGTGGATCTTCTTGAGCTTGCAACTTTGTTCTGCCTCTGTGTTGTCAACAATGTTCCTCTTGAATTCGTTACATCTAGTATGCTGCCTTCAACTGTTGTTGATGGTGCTGTGAGTTGTGATGCTACTGCCATCATATCTTGATGTCCTTGTCTACGAACAACTTGATGTCTTTGTGGGTAGGCATGTTCATAGACACTTGATCGACTGCATCCCCAAGCATACTTTGAATGGTGTCTCCGAATCTGCTCTCCTAGAAATCATTGTACTTGTACTGCTGAGAGGAAGATGAAGACTTGCGATACCTTGAGACATGGAAACATTCATGGAAAGCAATCTATTAGTTGAATACCACAATGAAATTTAGAACTTACTTGCAACATACCTATGTGACTGATCATGAAGGTTGCACAATTTTTGTTGGGAGGTTGGGAGACTATCTACCAAGACTGCACAAAGTATAGTCCACACTATTATGAGGATGGCTAACTATTAGAATTATGGAATGCATAGTCCAGCTTGGCCTCCTTGGGCTTGAAACTGCGAAATGCACAATTTCAGTTAGCAGTGTCATGCAACCAACAAACTGCACTGCGCAATTTCTGGGGCCAGCAAGACACTGCCTCCAAGAATTAAGCAAAGCAATCATAGAGGTTAGTACCTGGCTAGATTTGTGTAATTAATGGAGGGAAGGGAGAGCCTTCACTTCTAGAAATGTACAGTGCTATCCGGGCAAGGCAGGGTCTGGACCAAGGTAGCCCTGTCCAGCCGACGGGCAACTAAAAATATTAGAAGTGTGAATGCATGAGGAGATGAGCGCAAACAAGAGTGAATGACGATTCATGCAAACAACAGTTATAGTATTCAGGAAATGAGAAAGCATACAAGTGTGTGAAGAAAGTTGCCACAACAGTCACTGTCTATGAAAAAATAGTTCCATGCATGTGACAACAGTGAGATGCAAATGAAAACTGAAACGATTATAGTACAAGCTAGTATGCATGTACACAAAAACAAGCACTCACTGAAATCAATAAAAAGGAACTCACACAAAGAAAAACACAAAAAGCGAGCTTACCCCAAGATAATTGCGCTGAATGTGCTAGCTACTCCTAGATGCAATGTGGGATGCTAGAGCTACAAGGTCGATGTGAGGATTGAACTTTGCAGCATCCAGTTGATGAGTTTTGATGAGATCAAGGTTGTGACGCGCATGCCACAAATCTAGGAAAAGCGACAATTGGTGGGAGGTTTCTAAGATGATCCTTGCAGTAACCTCTAGCTACTAAAAATGGATCCCTAATCAAGGGATGCCTTTGCATGTTTCCTTGGGAGGAGAATCCCATGCATGCAAATGAGTTTTTCTCAGTCTAGGAGGGAACCGGTCAACTCAACTGCACATGCAAGAGCCTGCTCAACTGTTGGGAGAAAATGTGCATTTTTGGGAGGGAGCTGGGCTAGATGGCCAGGAAATTTGCACAATTTCTAGGAAGAGCAACTAACTGCTGCCCAAGATTCCCCAATTCCTAGGCTGAGCAGCCCTGCTAGGAAGAATTTCAATTTTCTGGGTGAATCTCGAGTAGCAGATTTGCACAATTCTAGAGCCTAGTAGGCTGCCAGATAGAATTGTGCAATTTATAGAGGTAAGGTTGGTTTCCCTCTAGAATTGTGCAATTTCTTGAGGGAGTTGCTTAGCCTATAGCTGGACCAAGTATGGAAGAAAAACCTATGAGGGGAATGCAACAAGCTTTGATGGACAGGCTATCATTCTGCAAGAAAATCACTGAACCTTATGTACTTGATGAAGTAAGACATGTCGTTATGAAAGGTTGGTAGGGAGGCTCGAAAACGAAGCTGAGGCACAATTTTGGATGGTGGTTGTAGCCGCTACAACACTCTTCATTTTTAGTTTTATTTTTCTTTGTCACCTCGAACCTTTAGACATGTCAATTTGGTAATTAGCCTCAATTTTCCAACCATAGACCTATTATACTAACTTTGATCTAAGTTACTTTCAATATTATCAGTAGAAATGATATTCATTGGACCTTTCATACCTTTTTTTCAAAATCTTTATTTTTTGTTCAAAATTGTTTTCTTTCCCTTTGAATGATTTCATATTTTCTCCTTTGAAACTTTATTCCTTGTTTAAAAAAACTTCTTTATTATAACCGTCATGGGTCTTTATTTATTAATCAACGTAGATTTCCACATAAATATTCCTTTATGCTTAGGTATTGTCACCCTACCCAATTGGGGAATCAAACAGGATTCATAGATCAAATACTATCATTATTGTTCTCACTATATAGATTTTATGGACTCTCAACCTTGTTGGAATTTCTTCTTAAATTATCCTATTTCACACCTTTATTATTTTCTTTCAAAAATCATTTTCACAAGTCATATGAAATTGTAAATAAGTTAGCATGAAAGTCACAAAAGTTCTGCAACTTCTACTCAATTTGGTAACGGGTCTTGATTCCCCAATCTACTTCATTTTCATAAGGTATTCTCTCACATATCTAAACATTTTTAAATAATTTGGATTAGGATCAAGCTCTTCATTAGTAAAAATAGTGTCATAGAGTTCTCGTTTTGAAATTGGTTCTAACTACAAAATTGGACCCACACCAAGTGAACTCATAGATTGATTTCTCAATTGAGATGGTCTTTGAATCAAGTATGCCCTTACTTACACAAATTTTAAAGGGTCCTTATTTCCTCAATCATCCCTTGTTCATAGAATGGGTTTCTTGTTATTTTGAATTTTTCACATGAATGAACATTTAATGAATATTAATGGACCTATCTGAACTATGTGAACATTTAATGAAGATTAATTGACCTATCTGAACTATGTAAAAAAATTATCTTTGTACATATGTCTTTGAATGTGATTTAATTACACCATACACTTATGATGTAACATTATATCCATGTTAAGAAAACCTTAATGATATACAACTCTAAATGTTTTAGTTTGAACATTCAAGTGAATGAATATGTCCTTGCATGCAAGGCTCTTTCCCCACATTCAAACCTACAATATGAGTTTATGATTAATAATGAATAATGCTTCTTGGTTAATTCAACATTTAACTTAAATCGAGATCAATATTATGTAAGACCCCTAAGCCTATATAATTCAAATGATTTAACGGAATTTTTCTAGTTTTAAGTCAATTGATTTTCTAAGTTAATGATGTAATCTCTTCTGGATTTACAAACATTTTGAAGGAAATTATACATAGACCCCAAGAGATGCAACAAAAGGAAGAGAAGCTCTAAGGAAAGATGAATTGTAGGTTAATCGTAGAGATTGTCATATTATGATATCCTAAGAAGATAACACCACTCAATGTGGAAGATGCTCGAATAGTAGAAGAGAAAGTAAAGTGAAAATAATAATAGATAGATAGAGGAGAACAAATACCAATGAAAATTATAAATCAAACTCTCAAATTCTTCAATTGAATGAGTATACCTTCAAATTACAAAAGGTATTGTAGACAGAATTCTACAGAAAAACACAAAATTTTCATACCCTCGCATTAAACAGAGAAAATCAAGAAATATGTCCAAGTATGAAAATTGGAGTATAAACATCTTGACCTATAATTTTATGAGGTGAAATTCTAGTAAGCTGAACTTGATGAAATTCTCCTTGAAGTTCAATTATTCTTGCACGAGTTGTAAAAGGAATGGAATCTAACCTTAGCCAATGGAAGCATGTCTCTCATGGAGATTTTCAAGGAATTTATTAGGGGTCAAAAGTTACGATAAGATATGGAGTAACATAGAAAACATAGTAGAAGATGGTCACTTCTTGTATTTTCAATCCAAAACACAAGTGCTCAAGGAATTGGAAGGTTGTATTGCCCTCAAAAAGAAAGATATATGAGTTCTCCTTGATTTTAAGGATTTAGTGATCTAAAGGTTCATTAAGGCTCCTACCATGCATATAACACTAATTAAAGAAATATTACATAAAATGTATAAATATGAGAACAAAATAGAAAATAACATCATATTGTACATAACTACTTTTCAACTGCATACTCTTTTCTCATAAGAAAACAATTTGCTCAAATTTTGAAGCATGGGTGGCCATTTTGAGAAATTTGAGAAGGGAAAGAAAAGAATCTACCTCATGTGATTTGTAAACTACCATGGATATTCCACTAAAAAGTTCATCACAATGAATCTATGAAAACAAAATGAAATCGAAACTATGAAGGGTTAATTCCTTTTATATTACATATTTAGCTTTACTTTTTTATATATGCAATAGATAATAGGTGGAAAATAGAGAATAGGTAAATAAAATCACTCACAAATCACAATGAATACCAAGATATGCTCGGGGAAAACCTTACAAGAGAAAACTTAGGTGGAAGGTGAGGTTGCTCTATTCTCTTTTGTCTGGAATGCAAACGATGCAAATAAAAAGAAGAAGGCACTCTCTATGGAGTTTACTGAGACTTGTCGACTGTGGGCTACTATAGAATATAAATCCCCTCTATTACTCTCTCTATCCATACTCAACTATTACATTATACTATGGAACAAAATGCAAGAAAATAGAATGGAACCCCTTTCCCTCTTAGTGGCCTATTAATAACATAGTCAATAGCCAACTAGGGGTCATATTTAACCCATTCAACCTTCGATAGAACTTACAACACAACCCTTCTAAAGTCTTGCACATAGTCCCTATGTGGTTAGCCCCTCTTCCATGAGCAATGGGGTTGACGTGGCATCCTCTCAAATCATGGTGGGAAAAATAGGAACATTAACTTCTAAGGGACATTAATTTTGCATACGTGCTACCTTTGACATCTTTCTTGCACCATTGGAAATGTCTCTCAGTATAGAAAAAGGATCAAGGGGTCTAGCATAAGAAATAGTTTTTGGACCCTAAAATAATTCATTTAATGCCTCAAACTACCTTTAGAAGGTTTCAAACCCCAAATAAAAAAATTGCAATCCACTTGTGAAAATGGCCTTATACATTAATTCCTTAACTTTTTCTACTATGAAAGAACTGAGATGGATGAAAAATAATATAATGATCCAATCTAGATCAGTAAGTGATATGAGAAGCCATCTTATATAAGAAAAGTTAAGACAACCCAAATGGAAATTTTAATGGTCAACTAAAATGTCAAGTTAGTCAAAGGAGGTCAATCCAAATAATGAAAAATAAGGTGAAATGAAAGAGTTATCCAATTTACAATAAGGGAAAAAAATATGCATCTATGTATTTGAAGTTCATATGATTTTCTCTCTATTTCTTTTTCTGAAAGATTTGATTGTAAAAGGAATTTTTATTATGCATCTTGTATACTTTTATTTGGAATGTCAATGAATAAGAAGCTAAACAAACTTAAATTTAATTTGTGGAACTTTTTCTATTGATTTAATTAATTTCTAAATAATATAAATATACATTTTTGTAATATATCCTTTTCTTATTTATAAGCAAATACATTATTTTATTTCATAAATGGTTTATTACAAAGATTATTAATTTTATTTTCTTCAATAATTTCATATATATGTGTGTGTTTGTGTTGTTGTAAGTTCGCTATTGCTGAAATTGCATCATGATCATGATCATGTCTAAGAATAATAACCAAATAGAAAAAAAAAAAATTAAGTGACTTAACATCTAAGAATACTTAAAAAACCCACCAAAACACTAACCAAAACATTATTGAATAGTATTTAAAAATATAAATTAGATATATTTTTACAAAATTAGGCTTTCGAGAAAACAGTATAATACACATTTTTACGTGGCACTTTTCATGAAAACATATTTTTTTAACTGAGTGTCTACACCACTTATGTATGAACGCTTTAATAGCATGAACATCACAGTCGACAAAATCATTCAACTTATTTAAAGCAAGACATCTTTCCGACAATTTCACCCAAGCGACATTTCACGTTCCAAGAAAAATATTTATGTTAAAACTCAATGAAAGGTGCAACAACACTTCCGAATTTTTAGTTATCGAAAATAACGAAGGAGTTGTCTTTAGTGTGATTTTTTGCAGATTTCAGTAACGGAATCTGGCGGAAAATATTGAGGTTAAATCTTGATTTGTATTATTTAAAATGGTTTTTTAACTGCATATTTGGATTCAGCACCTTGAAAAACTCCTGGGACGCTTTGATTATGCAGAAATTAGCTATCAAATTTGAAATTTCAATAAATTGCTACCGGATTTTGACCACAAAAACCCACTGGAAAAACTTCCAAAAAATCTCTTTAATCACAACTCCATTAACAAAACCAACTGCATGTTACAAATTTGTACTTCGAACAGACAATGAAATCAAATCCAGCATAGTTATGCGACAGCCAGATTTTTCGCAGATCCCGAGGCGCTTGACACTTTTGCATAAAGTCTGTCGGGCACGTGCCTGCCGCAATTATGCCCCACCCGTAGCGGTTGAAGAGAGTGAGTGGTGCCAGCAAACTTAGGGAAAAACAAAATCAAGAACAAATCTTCAAAATGCAAATTGACCAATAAAGATTTAGACTTTGATAAGAAATGGATCACACGATTTCGATTTTAAAAAGTTAAATTGCGCCCTTTCGTTTCAGGAATTGCATATTCCTATTACATACAGTTATTTGCAATGGCCTTCCAAATATTCTAAATTTGCCATTATATTAGAAAATTTCCATTATATTCTGAATTAGCTATTAAATTTTCCATTAAATTCCCTAATGCTTGAGATTTAGTGAATTTTGATATTTTTGTGAATTTTGATATTTTTGGGGAAAAAATTGAATGTGGTGATTAAGGTTGTAATTTAGTATATATACATGGGACATATTATAATTTAGAATATTTGCATGAGACCATAATGAAATGCATAGAAAAGATGTCCATGTATATGAATAAAACTTGTGAGAAGATGACATGAAAAGATGAAACTATAGATGGAATATTATAATAAAATTCTAGTTAGAAACATTATACATGTTATGAAAGTAACCATGTAGATTGTAAATCAAAGACAAGATAACTTTGACAAGATGTATTGGTCATTCGTGTTACTCTTCCAAGCAAAACATTGTGAGATCTGAGGAGGAAAGTAAGAAATTTACAAATTTTAATGACTTAGTAAACTCTCAAGCAACATCCTATAGATCAAGAATTATATTGTCAATTGCCTTTTGTATTAACAACACTTGGTGATTCAAGATATTCTGAAAGAAGGTAAAAATAAGTTCAGTCCATACTAGTTACTAGGATATTTAGGGTTGATGACAGGGAAAACATATAACATAATTCTATTGCTGATCTTCAAATGACACTTTTGGAAGAAATAAGACACATGATATGCATGTAAGCATTGTTTAATAATTATATTGAGGAATTTAGAGAATACTACATTCAAGCCTTCCTTGTTCAGTATCAGTGGGAGAAAAAGTGCATTCGGAGTTTCCCTTTGATGCACTTTACCTGCCTGTCGTACAACATTTACCAAAATGCGAGATGTTGGTTTCTTTAATGATAGAAGCTTTTGTAGTATAAGAGAGGAAAGCACACGACTTGACTAATCGTAACCTTCCTGGTATTTCATAAGGGTCTCAACCAGTTGCAATGTGACCTCATCAGTTGCTTACCAAGGCTTGATAACAATTACCACCTCCCTCAACTCTACAACTGTACAAAGGGCACAAATTTCCTCTATAATGTTAGGAATGCTACTCGCAAAATCAGAATTCAATAAAGTATCTGTAGGAGATGTTAACTGAACATAAAATTTTGGATCAAGAACACCCTTGGAGCTAATCCCATCCTGATACATCATTTCAACATTTACTGATGTCACTACCTCTGAATTTGCAGCTTCCACTCACATGTAGCTTGCAGCATGTTAATTTTTTGAATCATCATCAACAACGTGTCTGGTGTTTTCATGAGTTGCATTGATATGTTGGCTTAGCCATTTTTTGTTAGAGTAACTAAGATTTGTCTTAATAGCTTCCCAGAGTCAGTATGTAAGTTTAAACTTTACTGTCATAATTGTTGGTTAAATTTCCAACTAATGGCATAGACGTACTACCTTGTACACATTGATACAAAGGCAAATACTTAGATCAAATTTTGGGACTCATGACTATGTTTTGCCTATAGGTACAACTAGAGTGATTTTGTAAATCCTTGAATATTTAAGTTTAGGCGTCCTCCATGTTGGTGTTAAAGAAACAAGGAAAAAAAATGAACAACTTTGTAGGGAAAAAGCATGTGCTTGGGGCCAAGGAATGGTTATATCCAGATTACTCATCCAACATAAAGTGATTCTGAATAAAGATGCAGTGAGAAAGATCACTTTGGTCACCCATATTAGTCACTTAATATCATGTCTAACCCACTTTGTTGTGAAAGTGATGGTTTCGTATGGTTTTATTTTTACTGTCTATGACAAGGAGATGGTGAGCTAATAATGATAGAAAAGGGTATGTTATATCACTGATGGGACATATTCCTAGAAATAAAAACATTTGTGTTGACATACCCATGAGATTCCAGACTATTAAATGCTTCTAATTGCTTCGTGGTTCCTTCAATTATTTTACATGTCTTTGGTGAGATAAATAGTATTGGAATTCGGATTCCCATAATCACAAAGTGAGCTAGAACTGGGGAAAAAATTGGGTTGAAGAACTGGTCCACAGAATAATACCTAAAATACGCAAATTTAAATTAAAAAAATATATTCATGTAATAATGACACTATAAACCATTAGACACTAAATGTTCAAAGTTTGCTTGTGCATGGTAAAAGGTGAAAATATTAAAATGGAATCATGATATAAGTTTTGGGATTACATATCTGAGTGAAAATACATAAAGAATTGAGCTTCTAAATGACCTCTAGACTCAAGAGTCCAAAAAAATCATACTATTAACCAAATGAGTACATAACTCATTAACATGACTCAATGGAATCGACAAATTTGAAGTTTAGTTTCTCTCGGTCAATGGCTCCAAAAGCTACTATCATTCAATTTTTTAAAACAGTTGGCAGGGGCAGCATGTGGCAGCAAATATGTTTCAATTAGTTGGCATCATTAACTACCCTATTTTGATTCTATGTTTCCATATTTGAATCACCAAATCCCTATCTCATGGTGGGTAGTTTTTTGTTGCTTCCTTTTTTTCACATCTCTTCCAATTCTTTGATCGTTCTTTGGGAAAGTGAATGACTAGGTTATTGTTTGCACAACATGTATTTCAATTTTAATACACTAGTATCCATACCTTCTTGTACTAATGGAAATTTCAAGTATGCTATGATCTAGAACTATAAGTACCTGAAACTTTCAATTTTTGAGATGATATAGAATTGTAGTTACTTGATTTATTCATCAATATGAAATTTCTGAACCTCTATTCATAGATCTGTCTACCCAGAATGTATTAATTATTCTGGTGTAAATTCTTTGTGATTTGGACATATTGGGTCCTATGTGAAAGGAATTACCACAAATGAACCATTTATTTCAATTATCTAACCTTGAAAGGATAAATTGTGTCAACTGAATCTAGCATATCCCAACAAAGTCCAAGAATTTATCAGGGGACTCCACAACACAGTACTAATCATATAGATACATGCTCTAATTTTATAAACATTCAATGGTTCATAAGATCTCTTTGATTCATAAAATTGAAGAAAACAAGAGGGATAGAATAAAAAAGAAGAAGAAAAGGCTTTCCAACAGCTACTCATGTGTACACTACAACATAGAAATCACTATAAACCTTCAAAAGCCAAAGTATTATGACATGTTTGATGTATTTTTATTCTATTACGAGAAACATAGCAGGTATGTAACTCGTGTTCATATTTCTAGTAATATAAGTTACATAAGTTGTACTTTAACCCCCAAAAAAAATTAGAGGAAAAAAAACTTTGCATAGTAAATATGAACACACATGGACTAATTATCGGCCAACTAGTGAAGATGTAAAGCTTCAAAAGCCAAACTATTCAAACATGTTTGATGTATATTTATCCTTTAAAAATCATAGTAGTTATGTCACTCTGATGCATATTTAAGTCATATACATTGTATTTTTCAAACAAACAAAAAAAACTCAGCAAAAAAAAGGTGACCATACATGGACTAATTATTGGCCAACAAGAACAACTTTGGATATGATACTGGAAAAATTTGTATTAATTCATAACCAAAATTTGTTATATGAGTAAAGATAATGTTGGATCTGTCTAGATTAGAAAGTGGAGTGGCTTAATTCATAACCATTCAATGGGAAAAGACAAGTCAACTATGGAATAGAAGAGACAAATAAATCAAACTAACTCAAGTGACCATTTTAGGTGTTGATAATTATATAATGTTCCGTATAGAATGAGACCATTTTACGGTGGCCCTTGTAAGAGTATAAATGGGGTCAATAATTTTTTTAAGAAGTTGATAATCTAGAGCTAAAAGGGAGTGCACATCATAATATGCAAGGACCACCATACTCACAACCCTAACCAAAAGAATCTATAATGCAATTCTCAATAGAATATCAGTTCCTTCAATGTATTTACTTTGCATTGCCCCAATCGTTGGCACAACTATGTGCTCCATGGTTGCATGGTGAAAAACCACTCAAAACCCCGTAGTTTACAAATCACCCAATAAAAAACATATTCTCATGAAATGGAACTAATATTTAATCCCTTGGAAAGAGAAGTGGCTTAATTCATAACCATTCAATGGGAAAACATAGGTCAACCATGGAATATAAGAGACAAATAAATCAAACTAACTCAAGTGACCATTTTAGGTGTCGATAATTATATAATGTTCCTTATAGAATAAGACAATTTTATAATGGCCCTTGCAAGAGTATGTTCCTTACGGAATGAGACCATTTTACAATGCCCTTTGCAAGAGTATTAATGGGGTCAGTAATGTTTTTAAGAAGTGGATAATATGGAGCTAAAAGGTAGCACACATCATAATATGCAAAAGAACCACCATACTCATAGCCCTAACCAAAAGAATCTATAATGCAATTCTCAACAGAATCCTAACTCCTTCAACGTCTTTACTTTGCAATGCCCCAATCGCTCGCACAACTATGTGCTCCATGGTTGCATGGTTAGGAAAAACCACCACAAAACACTGCAGTTTACAAATCACTTGATAAAAAACATATTCTCAGGAAATGAAACTAATATTTAATCCCATTAAGAGGACAATGTCAAAATGAAGAAAGTATGCAATTTTTGGGCTTGTCGCATGACCAAAGGAGCCATGGAAGTGTAAAGGATTTTCAACATGGATTAACATCTCTTTAAGATCTATATTGAATGGTTCAGGGGAACTCTCTGTAGCTGTGGACAATTCTCAAGACGACTCTATATTTCTGACCATATCCTGATTTGTTTTCCAAAGCCCAACTCATGCTCACGGAGATTATGATTATATCTTATTTAATAAGCCCTAAATGCACTTATAATGCACCTATATGAAATCTTAACATAGTAACTACCTAGCTGCTAAGTCTATGAAGCTCCTCTCTCAAGATCACCTCAGTAACAAGAAGGTCTATCTTCACATTGCTTCTCATTTCAATGATTTTCAATCTCACTCTTGAAACTCCGCAACCAATCAGTCACCAATGTGCAAAAAAATAACACAACAACCCTGCAAGACCTCTTCATACCATACATGCGAAACATGGGAGGGCGTCACAATGCAACATGGCTTGAAATTTTAGAAACATCCTCTTGTCCCTTAGTGCCGCTAAAACCCCTTTGAAACATCCTCTTTTCTATCAGTGCTAGGAAAACCTCTCTCGTATGAAGATACTGAATGCAAACTATTAAATTAGGATAGTTAAAATGACGAGTTAGATTTTTAATTATTTTCGGTTAATTATTATTAACTATTCACTAATTATTAATCTAAAACTACCATTATTAATAATTGATTATTAATGTAAAACTATTATTATTAATAACGATTAATCTGACGACTGAATATTGTTCAATCATCTAACTTTAAATCCAAAGGTGCAGAATGGTGCAAAGTGGCATTTTGGGGAGATTTTCTAACAGGGAACACCTTACGGCTTAATTATTTACATAAAGTTGTTATTACTAATTTTAATTTATTATATATATGAAAAGTATTATAATTTATTTTATTAATAAAAATATAATCATATTTATTTCGGTTTGACCACACACATCTTTAAAAGAAGTTGGATTTGTGTTCATGAATTCTTATTATTACAAATAATGCCTTTCATCTAGGTTAAAAGTAGTTTTCTTTCTTAATATAAATAGAAATATTAAAATTTATTTTTAAAAATTATTAGTTTATACATTTATAAAAAATATTATTTTTAAAGCCATTAAAATTTATATATATATATTATGTATTTATTATTTTAAATTTTAGATTTAATTATAACTTTAAAAAATTATTCTTAAAAAATTATCATTTTGAAGCGAAGCATTAGCTCATACTTGTCTTGTGCTTCCTATTTGATATTCCTTATTAAAAGTATTGCTTATTGTATTATCCATGTGAGTTGTATATTTGTATTATTTAGGAGGTTCCTAGTTAGCTAAATGTAAGAGATTTGCTCCAACTATAAACTAACTAAATAGTCTTGCTAAGATAGTAAATTTAGCTTAAGGCCTAGCTTTTATAAATATGTGATATTGAGTGATCATAATAGTATAATTGTTGGAAATAATATTATGAGTTGGGGGGGGGGGGTTGAATCAGTATTATTAGATCAATAATTTTATTTCCCAAATAGATTTATATATGCTACTTCACTAAAGTGAACTAGCGTGCACATGCAACTGTGATTAGAGAAATAATGTATATCAAGAGAACATGTGATTTAGACAATTTCTCATGTGTTGATCTTAAACCAGTGCATCAGAAACATATTAGATAATGCAGTAAAAACATAATAAAGCATCACACATAAGCAACACACATGAACACCAATATTTAAGGTGGAAGCCCAATGTGGGTGAAAACCACATGCTACTATCATCTCTGTCTTCTTTTAATAATAAGAAAATCTGTTTACAATATTTTATTGGTGCAGACTCATACCAGTACGTAGGCACCCACCTGCGGAAGGTTACAACCTTCTCTCATTTTCCAGCTTCTACTGGAAGGGGGCTGCAACCCCTAGCTCTTGTACTAGCCAATTTATTTACTAGTATGTAGGCACCGACCTACAAAATGCTATGACCTTGTTTCTTCCTCCAGGGACCACGTTTCATGAATTTTTAGACTGTATACTCCTGGAACACAACACCATAATCTAAAGGCCATGTTTCATCCAATTTTCATACTGGACCCATTAGTAACTTTTAAACTTAAACTGCATCAACCAACATTCAGTTAATATGAACAATCAGAACACTGTGCTAAACCCAGAAACGTGCATCATCATTCAGAACCAGCTGTAACCTCAGAAACCGTGCATTAGACTGTATACGCTACTTGGCTGAACACAAATTGCATGTATATGCTACTTCCATTAATCAAACCTATGTATACCTCCAAAGTTACTACGAACATAAAATTTTGAATCAGGTATGTATCAACCAATAATATACTGAACATCTACTGCCAACTTACAGAGCTTTACACATGCAGCAACAAAGATCACTTCTTCTCACTTATAAAATCAATGTATCAAATATCAACTTCCTTATTCATTCAGTTTTACATTGAGATCTAAGAAGACTTCATTAACATACAGTAGTAAAATAGCAGCACTGATCTGATAGATCAGTCATCCTTGAACATCAAGCTTTTCTTTTTCATATGCTAATTGGAAGAGTCGAACCAGCATGTATACGAACCTTCAACAAAGCGAACCAGTGCATAGATCTGCAAATGTTTACTTCATAACTTCGCTACACCTCTGTACTTCAAACAAACCTAGATCACAATATTTAAAGTATAAAACAGGTGTACATAATCATATCTGGCCCAATATTAGATCATTCAATAATAAGTCATTTCAGGTCTCATGATCCTGATCCAATATTGAATTCAAGGTGCACAAAGTATTTCAGATCAAATTACAAACATAGCCCGTGCAAAATAAAATATACTTCAGATAGAAGTATTCCTTAGAAACCCATACACTTGCACATAACCCTTAATAAGATCTTCATTACTTTCGTACTTAACCCTTGATCTTCTCCTTCTTATATACTTAGATCCTTTGTTAATACCTTGGACCAAAACCACTTAGGACCAATACCTTGGACCAAATACCTAGGGTCAATACCACGAACCAAATACCTACGGTCAATACTATGGATCAAATACCTCGGACCAAAACCTTAGTTTTCCAGCATGTACGCGCTTTTCTTCCTATGGGAGTGCATTATACGTATACGCTCTTTTTGTTTTGTGGACCAGCGTGTATACATTGTTTTGACTAAGGTGACTTGTGTATACTTCTTAAATTTATTTTCATCAGCCTTTTCCTTTACCTTCTTTATTTTGATCAGTACACCTCAGTTCCATTTTCTTGTTCTTCTGTACCACTGCCTTATTACCTCTAAATATACCTATTTTATTGTGATTTTCCTTTTACCAAAATTGAATTTACATGTGAGTAAGTTTCCATCAAGGACAAAACTTGTATCATAATGCCAACAATCTCCCCCTTTCGAATTGATGGCACCCATGATGGTGTTGATTACTGCAAGTTGTAGAAACTGTTAGAGATAACATGCAACACCAAAATACTCTCCTCGTTTGACATCAAGGGCAAGGGGTAGACTAAGTAACTTTCCTCCTCTAATATACATTATGTTGTTCATGTTCCCCTTGTGTACATGTCGATTCTGCAGAGATATGAATCAAAAGAATAACATTACCCTATAACTCTATTATGTGAGTTTGACCTTCCTATCACCAATGACTCATACATACATCAATCTCCCAATCAAATGGGGATATACCAAATTTGAATCATCCACCCAACCAAGTGGGGATATACCAATTGTTTATACATGACATAAATACAATAAATATTACATCATCCATCCCATACAAAGTGGGGATACAAATTACATCACTTGTCCAATAGGACTCATTCAAATGTATGAGAAGTGATATCATACCCTAGACTTTTACATGACTTATACCATGAATGGTATAAATATCTGAAGCCATAGATGGACTCAACAACCATAATTCCAACAATGTAGAATGCGAGTGAAGGCTAATGCTCCCCCTAAACCTGTGCTACTTGTGCATTGTCAACAAGTCATTCATCAAGGGATATTTGTCAGTCAAATAAAAAGTAAAGAACAAAAACATATCGTTAGACTGTAATCATCACATTAGACAGACCACCCATATCAGAGTCTGGCCCACTGTTTTTCATGTTAGAAAAACATATATGCTTCTTCAGCCATAGAAACTCACGTGTATACGTGACTATACTTCATGAAAGCTATGTACAATAACCTTCCTTTGAAAAAATGGATTTTACAATAGGATGATGCAACAACTACTCCCAGCTTTTGTCTGAGATATTCAAATGTTTCTATTGGTAGTGGTTTAGTGAATATATCAGCAACCTATTCTCTGGAGGGAATGTAATACAATTTGACCTTTTGTTCAAGCACTTGTTCTCATAAAAAATGGTACTTGATGGGTATGTGCTTGGTCTTGGAGTGCATGATTGGATTTTTTGAAATATTGATGGCACTTGTATTATCATATAGAATGGAGATGGATAGAATATATGTGATTTGAATGTCTTGAAAGGTTTGCATCATCCAAAGTAGTTGTGTGCAGCAAGATGCAACAGCTACATATTTTGCTTCAATTTTAGATAAAGCAATCGAACTTTGTTTCTTGTTGAACCAAGATACTAACTGGGAACCCATATAGAATGCAACACCACTAGTGCTATTTCAATCATCAAGACTTCCTGCCCAATTTTCATTTGTATATCCATGAAGAGTAAGGTCTGTATCTTTAGGATACCATAGTCCAAAGTCCTGAGTTCCTTGAAGATATTCGAAAATTCTTTTTACTACCTAGATATGTGATTCCTTTGGATTTTCTTGGAACCTTCCAACAATTCATACTTCATACATGATGTCAGGTCTAGTACTTGTTAGATAAAGTAGACTTCCAATCATAGATTTGTAAGTTGGTTGGTTTATTGCCAGCGATTAATCATTAGAGCTGAGAATGCATCATGTTACCATTAGAGTACATACTGGTTTAAAATCTTCCATTCCGTACTTTTTCAAGATCTGCTTGAGATATTTGGTTTGTGAGATAAAGGTACAATATTTTGTTTGTTGAACTTGTAGACCAAGAAAATAAGTAAGTTCACCAAGTAAGGACATTTCAAATTCTTGCTGCATCATTGAAGCAAAATTCCGACTCATGGATTCTTCATTGCTACCAAAAATGATATCATCAACATAAAAGACAATAATTAGGAATTTATCATTTTCAATCTTTGTATACAAATTTCTATCTGCAGAACTTTTTGTAAAGCCTTATTGTTGTATATATTTGTCAAGGCAGTAAGACCATGCCCTTGGAGTCCATTTCAGACCATAGAGAGCCTTTCTGGGTTTGCATAAATTTTTTTCATTATTTCCAAGAATTAATCCTTCTAGTTGTTCAATATAAACTTCTTCTAAATCTCCAGTAAGAAAGGTTCATTTTAAATACATTTGATATACTTTAAATTTTCAAAAACTAGAAAGAGTGAGAAACATCCTTGTGGCTTCAAGTCTGGCAACAGGTGTAAAAGTTTCTTAAAAATATATACCTTCTTGTTGGGCATACCCTTTTCAAACATGTATTTCCTTGTTTCTAATAACTTCTCCATTTTCATTCAGCTTATTCTTAAATATCCATTTTGTTCCTATAATATTTTTATCATGAGATCTAGGAACTAACTCCCAAGTATAATTCTTTTCAAGTTGATCTAATTCTTCATCCATGGCCTTGACCCAACATTCATATTTGCTGACTTCATTTACATTCTGAGGTTCTATGGATGATAGTAATGGTAGATAACTTGAGGTTCCTGTAAGAGTTCTTCTTGTCAGTACTCCAGACCCTTTTTCTCCTAGAATTTTAGATTCTGGATGATTTTTATAAACATGCCTGGATGGAGTCTTTTCCCTATCTGTTGTATCTTCTTTTGGTGCTTCATTGGTTTCTTCTTCAATATCATTTTGATTTGATGCAGGAAAGTAATCCCCATATTCCTCATTGTCACATTCCTCTGTTGATTTCATCTATTCTAGATTTCTGCATGCTTCATCAACTACAACATCAATGCTTTCAACAATTTTTCAAAGTCTTTTATTATAACATTTGTATCCTTTACTGCTAGAAGAATAACCAAGAAGAATACCTTCATCTGCTTTGGGTTCAAACTTACCAGGTTTTTCATCACTCCTTTTGATAAAACATTTGCTTCCAAAAACTTTAAAGTATTTTAGAGTAGGAGGCTGACCATACCAAAGTTCATGTGGAGTTTGAGTGCTATTTACCCAAACATTTGTTTTATTGAGAATAGTCATGACTACAAATGCAGCTTCACCCCAGAAGGTTGCAGGAGTTCCAGATTCATCCAGAATAGCTCGAGCCATTTGTTGAACTATTCTATTCATCCTTTCTACTACACCATTTTTCTGGGGAGTTCTTGCGGTGGAGAATTGTCTTTTTATTCCATGTTGCTCATCCAATATGAATTCTCCCCCTCAATCAGATATGAGACATTTGATTTTTTGATCAGATTCATTTTCAACCACAGCTTTGAAGGCTTTAAACTTTTCAAATGCTTCCTGTTTATGCCTTAGAAGACCTATCCAACACATTCTAGAAAAATCATCAATAAAAAAATAAATTATTCTTCTCCACGAGGTGAATTTTTTGTTGCTAGTCCACATAAATATGTATGGATAAGTTCAAGAGGCTTACATGCTAACCCTTCCTTTTCACTGAAGTGAACTCTAGTTTTCTTACCAATTTGGCATGGCTTGCATATGGTATTTTCTAGGATGCTGATATATGGAAGATCACGAACTGCCTTGAGCCTGCATGCTTTTCTTATTTGAGAAAAGCTTAGGTGTCCTAATCTTCTATGTCATAGCCAGTTTTGATCTGTTTTGCTTAGATAGCATTGTTGTTGTCCTTCTTTTAGTATGTATAAGTTGATTGGAGTTCTTGTACCTTTCATACAGTCTTTCCTGTATCAAGCTCACAAATAACACATCCGTTTGATCGAAACATTGCTTCGTTTCCTTGATCATAGATTTTACTGACGCTCAACAAGTTATTCTTTAGACCATCTGCATACATAACATTTCCAGCTTTAACCTTTTCTTTCAAGAAAACATAACCTTTACCATTAATGATAGCTGGAGTGTCATTTCCAAATGAGACATTCTTTTCTTTTTCTAAAGCATTATATGAGTGATGTTTCTCTTTATCACCTTTCATGTGTTTGGAGCATCCACTGTCGATGTACCACTGATTTTCTTGTCCTTCTGCATATAAGGCTATGCCACATATTTTTGACTGAGATTCCTTCCTTCTCCATATCTTGGGATTTGATGGCATTTTCTCCTTTTGAATTGTTGGCCGAAATTTTCTCCCGCATTCAGATTCTTCATGACCAAAGTTGTTACAAATCGGGCATTCTATTTCATTCTCAAGAGGAGAAAAGTTATTATAGGAACTTTTCTTGATTCCTGTTACACTTCTTTGATTTTATGCTTCTCTAGTCATGATGGTTTTGTAAGCAACGCATTGAGCAGCCTTGTGCTTAAAGTTATGACATTAAAAACATTTCCCATTAAAGAAGTTTCTACGACCATCAAATCTTTTGACATTGTTTACCTGTTGGTTGCGGCTTCTATTGATATTTATCCTGGGAGTAAATTGGGTATGATTTACCTGATAATTAGTTTTAGGTCTTTGCTGATGATTGACATACTATTCACTAGTCTTTGTTGCATCAACATAGCTTCTGGTGGAGGTTGACGACTACTGTGATTGAGATGGTTCTTCAATATATCCAAGACCTATCTTTATCAAAGGAGAACGCTAAACTTTGATAATTTCATTTAAAGTTTTTGATCCTTTAGCAAATCTAACATTGAGAAATTTTGTCTTCTCGAGATCTTTTCTTATACCCACAATTTCACATTCTGGACATTCATTGTTTTTTTCTCTTTCAGCAAGTTGGTGTGTCAAAGTATTTATGATCATATTCTTTGCTTCTAAAAAAATTTTGAGCTTGGTGATTTCTTCATGAAAGTGTTCCTCTTCCAATTCATCCGAAACATCACCATTGTCATAAGCCATGAGAAGTCTATAATCTTGTTTAGTTTCATCTTCATCACTATTAGATAAACCATCACTATCTTCATGTGTATAGTAACTCCTATTCACAACCTATTTCCTACTGCCTTTTGCATATTCCTTCCCCTTTTCATATTTATATTTATGAGGACATTTGGTAGCATAATTACCAACTCTGCCACAAGAAAAGCATTTGAAAGGTAACTTACCTTTGAACCTTCCAGAACCTTGTTGAAGCTTCTTGACAAAATTTACTTCATCTTTTTCAGAAATGTGTCCTGATTCATTGTGTTATTCTTTTTATTTTCCCTTTGCTGATGCTTTAAATGTAGCTTTCCTCATATATGATGGACATCATTTTCTCATTTCAAAGGCAGTTAGGATTCCATGAAGTCGAGTCATAGTGATAGTCTGAAGATCCCGGTCTTCTTCTATGGCAGACACCTTTGAATCAAATTTAGAGGACAAAGATCTCTAAATTTTCTAAACCAAAGTAACTTCCTTTATTTCTTCACCCAGATTCTTCATACAATTAACAATCTCATTGATACATAAAAAGTAACTGGCTACACTCCCATCATTATGCATTTTAAGAGTTTCATACTGAATTCTAAGAGTTTGAAGCTTAGCACGTTTTACCTGAGAGTCTCCTTCATAGCTCTAAATGATTTTGTCCCATATTTCTTTGGTTGTCTTGAGCTGCATGACCTTGACAAATTCTGATTCTGACAGACTTCCTAGTTGATCCAGGTGGATGTTGGTGGCCACCCACCTATCCCATTTGGACCCCCGCAACTATCTCTTTCAGTTTTTCATTTTCCGTAATTGTAGCACAATTTACTATTTTTAGCAGTTTTTTCGGGTCCTGAACTTCTGGAGCCGTTTGAAGGCCCTAAACGAGTTTTTGGGGAAATTTGGGGGCAACATGGGTCCATGGATTGATGTACCCTTCCCAAAGTGGATATATCTTGGATAGATCTTCTAACGAGCTATCATACACGTAACAGAGATCGTATGCCAAAGTTAAAGCCCCGGGAAAATTGATGTACCATTTACCCAAACGGGGCCCACAATTTGGCGTTTCCTTCTAGGTAGGTTTTGAATGTGAGGTTTCCATTGTTCTCAACAATAAATAGGCCTTTGAGCCTCATTAACACAGTCGAATATTCAGAGATCGTAGCCGCCACATCTCTCTAGAGATAAGCTACCATCGCCCTAGCTGGTTTCTTTCCATTTCTGGTTGTAAGCATATTTCGATATTTCCCATTAATGAAATGAAGTATTATTCCACTGCATCTCTTTATTCATGGTTATCACATCTATGTATTTATGGTTATCTCTGTAATCTATTGCGTTCCTGTTTAAATCCGGATCACCAGTAATGTATTGACATCTTTGGCATTTGTTTTGTATTACTTTTTACCTGCAATTTCTATTGGAATTGCATCTAGGAATTTATATCCTCCTTTCACAATTTCCCAAACATCATTTCCATGCGATTGTAGATAGGATCTGGTTCTTATTTTCCAATATACTAAGTTGTTTCCATTGAAGATTAGTGGTCTGATGGATCCCATGCCTTCGTGATTGTTCATCTTGAGAGATCTACCTTCAAGCGATCAAGCTTCTTGTGAAGGACCTACTCTGATACCAGTTGTTGGAAATAATACTATGAGGGGGGTGAATGAGTATTATCAGATCAATACTTTTATTTCCTAAACAGATTTATATACACTACTGCATTGAAGTGAACTAGCATGTACACATAATTGTGATTAAAGAAACCAACTTATATGCAGAGAACTTGTGATTTAGACAATTTATCATGTGTTAATCTTAAACCAGTGCATCAATAACATATTAGAAAATGCAGTAAAAACATAATAAAGAATCACACATAAGAAACACACATGAACACCAAGATTTAAGGTGGAAACCCAATGTGGGTGAAAACCACCTGCTGCTGTCGTCTCTGTCTTATTTTAATAATAAAAAAATCTATTTACATTCTTGTAATGGTGCAGACTCATACCAGTGCGTAGGCACCCACCTGCAGAAGGCTACAACCTTCTCTCATTTTCTAGCTTCTATTGGAAGGGAGCTACAACCCCCTAGCTCTTGTATTAGCCAATTTGTTTACTGGTATGTAGGCATCGACCTATAGAAGGCTACGACCTTATTCTTTCCTCTAGGGACCACGTTTCATGAATTTTCAAACTAGATACTCCTGGAACACAACACCACAATTTGAAGGCCACGTTTCATCCAATTTTACACTAGACCCATCAACAACTTTTAAACTTAAACTCCATCAACCAACATTCAGTTAATCTGAACAATCAGATCACTGACACCAAAACACTCTACTAAACCTAGAAACCTGCATCATCATTCAGAACCAGTTGTAACCTCAGAAACCATGCATCAGATTGTATATGCTACTTAGCTAAACCAAAAATGTGTGTATACGTTACTTCCGTTAATCAAACCTGCGTATGCCTCCAAAGCTACTGCAAACATAAAATTTTGAATCAAGTCTGCATCAACAAGCAATATACTGAACAACTATTATCAACTTACAGATCTTTACACAAGTAGCAATAGAGATCACTTCTTCTCACTTATACAATCAATTTAAATATCAAACTCCTTATTCATTTAGTTTTACATTCAAATCTAAGAAGTCTTCATTGATAGATAGTAGTAAAACAACAACACTAATATGATAGATTAGTCATCCTTGAACATCAAGCTTTTATTTTTATATGCTACTTGGAAGAGAGTCGAACCAACATGTATACGCACCTTCACCAAAGTGAACCAACGTACAAATCTGCAAATACTTACTTCATAACTTTGCTGCACCCCCAGAATTCAGACAAATCGAGATCATGATATTTAAAGAATAAAACAGGTGTACATAATCAGATCTAGCCCAATATCATATCATCCAATAATAAGTCATTTTAGGTCTCATGATCTTGATCCAATATTGAATTCAAGGTGCACAAAGCATTTCAGATCAAATTACAAACATAGCCCTGCAACATAAAATATACCACAAATAGAAGTATTCTTTAGAAACCCATACACTTGCACATAACCCTTCATAAGATCTTCATTACTTCTATACTTAGCCCTTGATCTTCTCCTTCTTAGATACTTATATCCTTTGTCAATACCTTGGACCAAAACCACTTAGGACCAATACCTTGGACCAAATGCCTAGGGTCAATACCAGAGACCAAATACCTAGGGTTAATACCATGGATCAAATACGTCGAACCAAAACCTTGGTTTTCCAACATGTATGCTATTTTCTTCCTTTGGGAGTGTGTTATACATATACACTCTTTTTGTTTCATGGACCAACATGTATACATTGGTTTAACTAAGTGGACCTACGTATACTTCTTAAATTTATTTTCATCAACCTTTTCCTTTACCTTCTTTATTCTGATTAGTAGACCTCATTTCCATATTCATGTTCTTCTATACCACTGTCCTCTTACCTTTGAATATACCTATTGTACTGTGAGTTTCCTTTTAGCATAATTGATTTGACTTGTGAATGAGTTTCCATCAAGGACAAAACTTGTATCATAATGCCAACAATCTCCCCCTTTGGTCTTGATGGCAACCATGATGGTGTTGATTACTGCAAGATGTAGAAATTGTTAGAGATAACATGCAACATCAAAATACTCTCCCCCTTTGATATAAAGGGCAAAAGGCAAACCAAGTAACTTTCCTCCTCTAATATACATTATGTTGTTCATGCTCCCCTTGAGTACATGCCGAGTTTGCAGAGATATGAATCAAAATAATATTATGACTCTATAACTTTACAATGCGAGTTTGACCTTCCTATCACCAATGACTCATACATACATCAATCTCCTAATCAAATGGGGACATACCAAATTTGACTCATCTACCCAACCACGTGGGGATATACAAATCATTTATACATGACAGAAATACAACAAATATTACATCATCCATCCCATTCAAAGTGGGATACAAATTACATCACTTGTCCAATAGGACTCATTCAAATGTATGAGAAGTTATATCACACCCTAGACTTTTACATGACTTTAGAAACAAATGGTATAAATATCTGAAGCCATAGCTGGACTCAGCAACCATAATGCCAACAATGGAGAATGCGAGTGAAGGCTAATGCTCCCCTTGATCTTGTGATACATGTGCATTGTCAACAAGTCATTCATCAAGGCATTTTTGTCAATCAGATAAAAAGTAATGAACAAAAACATATTGTCGGACTATAATCATCAACATCAGACAGAGTGCCCATATTAGAATCTGACCCACTATTTTTCCTGTCAGAAAAACATAGGTGCTTCTTCAACCATAGAAAATCGTGTGTATATGAAACTATACTTCATGAAACCTGCATATAATAACCTTCCTTTGAAAAACTAGATTTAACAGTAGGATGATGCAGAAACTACTCCCAACTTTTGTCTGAGATATTCAAATGTTTCTCTGGGTAGTGGTTTAGTAAATATATCAACAACTTATTCTTTTGAGGGAACATACTCCAATTTGAACTTTTGTTCAAGCACTTGTTCTCATAAAAGATGGTTCATGATGGGTATGTGCTTGGTCTTGAAATGCATGACTGGATTTTTTGAAATACTAATGGCACTTGTATTATCACATAGAATGGAGATGGGTGGAGTATATGTGATCTGAATGTCTTTCAAGGTTTCCATCATCCAAAGTAGTTGTATGCATCAAGATGCAGCAACCACATATTCTACTTCAGCTATAGATAAAGCAATCGAACTTTGTTTCTTGTTGAACCAAGATAATAATTGGGAACCCATATAGAATGCACCACCACTAGTGCTATTTCGATTATCAACACTTCCTGCCCAATCTTCATCTGTATATGCATGAAGAGTAAGGTCTGTAACTTTAGGATACCATAGTTCAAAGTCTTGAGTTCCTTGAAGATATTTGAAAATTATTTTGAGTGCCTGGAAATGTGATTCCTTTGGGTTTGCTTGGAACCTTCCAACAATTCCTACTGCATGCATGAAGTTAGGTATGGTACCTGTTAGATAAAGCAGACTTCCAATCATAGATCTATAATTTGGTTGGTTTACTACTGGTGATTCATCATTAGAGTTGAGACTGCATTCTGTTACCATTGGAGTACATACTAGTTTAGAATCTTCCATTCCATACTTTTTCAAGATCTTCTTGAGATATTTGGTTTGTGAGATAAAGGTACCATCTTTTGTTTGCTGAACTTGTAGAGTAAGAAAATAAGTAAGTTCACCATGTAAGGACATTTCAAATTCTTGCTACATTACTGAACTAAAATTATGACCCATGGATTATTCATTGCTACCAAAAATGATATCATCAACATAAGCAACAATAATTAGTAATTTATCATTTTCAATATTTGTGTATAAATTTCCATCTCGAGAACCTTTTGTAAAGCCTTGTTGTTGTAGATATTTGTTAAGGAGGTAATACGAAGCCCTTGGAGTTTGTTTCAGACCATAGAGAGCCTTTTTGAGCCTGAATACATTTTTTGCATCATTTCCAAGAATGAACCCTTCTGGCTGTTGAATATAAACTTCTTCTTCTAAATCTCCATCAAGAAATGTTGATTTTACATCCATTTGATATACTTTGAATTTTTGAAAATTAAAAGAGCAAGAAACATCCTTATGGCTTCAAGTCTGGAAACAGGTGCAAAAGTTTACTCAAAATATATACCTTCTTGTTGGGCATACCCTTTTCAAACAAGTCTTGCCTTATTTTTAATAACTTCTCCATTTTCATTCAGCTTATTCTTAAATATCCATTTTTTTCCTATAATATTTTTATCATGAGGTCTAAGAACTAACTCCCAAGTATCATTCTTTTCAATTTGATCTAATTCTTCATCCATGGCCTTGACCCAAAAATCATCTTTGCAGGATTCGTTTACATTCTGAGGTTTTGTGGAGGATAGCGATGCTATATAGCTTGAGTTTCTTGTAAGAGTTCCTCTTGTCTGTACTCCAGACCCTTTTTCTCCTAGAATTTGAGATTCTGGAAAAAAATTTTGAACATACCTGCATGGAGTCTTTTCCCTATCTGTTGTATATTATTATGGTGTTTCATTGGTTTCTTCTTCAATATCATTTTGATTTGATGTGGGAAGGTAATCCCCATATTCCTCATTGTCACATTCCTCTGTTGATTTCATTTATTCTAGATTTTTGCATGCTTCGTCAACTACAACATCAATTCTTTCAACAATTTTTCGAAGTCTTTTATTATAACATTTGTATCCTTTATTTATGGAAGAATAACCAAGAAGAATACCTTCATCTGCTCTAGGTTCAAACTTACCACGTTTTTCATCAGTCCTTTTGATGAAACATTTGCTTCAAAAAACTTTAAAGTATTTTACAATAGGAGGCTCACCATACCAAAGTTCACATGGAGTTTGAGTGCTATTTACCTGAACATTTGCTTTGTTGAGAATAGTCATGACAGTAAATGCAGCTTTTCCCCAGAAGGTTGCAGGAGTTCCAGATTCATCCAGCATAGCTCGAGCCATTTTTTGAACTATTCTGTTCATCCTTTCTACTACACCATTTTTCTAAGGAGTTTTTGTGGTGGAGAATTGCCTTTTTATTGCATGTTGCTCACAAATTCAAAGAATTCATCCGATATGAATTCTCCCCCTTGCTCAAATCTGAGACATTTGATTTTCTAATCTGATTCATTTTCAACCAAAGCTTTGAAGCCTTTAAAATTTTCAAATGCTTCATCTTTATGCTCTAGAAGACCTATCCAACACATTTTGGAAAACTCATCAATAAACAAAATAAAGTATTCTTCTCCACAAGGTGAGTTTTTCATTGTTGGTCCACATAAATCTATATGGATAAGTTGAAGAGGCCTACTTGCTGACCCTTCCTTTTCAATGAAGTGAACTCTAGTTTGCTTACCAATTTGACATGGTTTTCATATGGTATTTTTTGGGATGTTGATATCTGGAAGATCACGAACTTCCTTGAGCTTGCATGCTTTTCTTATTTGAGAAAAGCTTGGATGTCCCAATCTTCTATGCCATAGACAATTTTCATTTGTTTTGCTTAGATAGCATTATTGTTGTCCTCCTTTTAGTATGTATAAGCTGTTTGGTGTTATTGTACCTTTGATCATGGTCTTTCCTGTATCAAGCTCACAAACAACACATTTGTTTGATCGAAACACCACTTCATTTCCTTGATTACACATTTGACTAACACTCAAAAAGTTATGCTTTAAACCATCTACATACATAACATTTCTAGCTTTAAACTTTTCTTTCAAGAAAAGAAAACCTTTACCTTTAATGACAACTGTAGTTTCATTTCCAAATGAGACATTTTTTCCTTTTCCTACAACATAATATGAGTGAAGTTTCTCTTTATCACCTGTCATGTGCTTGGAGAATCCACTGTCAATGTACCACTGATTTTCTTGTCCTTTTGCATACAAGGCTATACCACATCTTTCTGATTAAGATTCCTTCCTTCTCCATATCTTGGGATTTGATGGCATTTTCTCATTTTGAAGTGTTGGCCAAAATTTTCTCCCGCATTCATATTCTTCATGACCAAAGTTTTTACAAATCGAGCATTCTATTTCATTTTCAAGAGGAGAAAGGTTCTTATAGGAACTTTTCATGATTCATGTTACACTTCTTTGATTTTGTGTTTCTCTAGTCATGATGGTTTTGTAAGCAATGCATTGAGCAGTGTTGTGCCCAATGTTATGACATGAAAAACATTGCCCATTAATGAAGTTTCTGCGACCATTGAATCTTTTGACATTGTTTACCTGTTAGTTGTGGCTTCTATCGATATTCATCCTTGGAGTAAATTGAGTATGATTTACCTGATAATTAGTTTTTGTCCTTTTCTAATGATTCACATACTGTTCACTAGTCTTTGCTGCATCAAGATAGCTTCTGGTAGAGGTCATTGACTTCTCTGATTGAGATGGTTCTTCAGCATATCCAAGACCTGTCTTTATCAGAGGAGAATGCTAAACTTTGATAATTTCATTTAAAGTTTCTAATCCTTTAGAAAATATAAGATTGAGAAATTTTGTCTTCTCAAGATCTTTTCTTATACCCACAATTTCACATTCTAGACATTCATTGTGTTTTTCTCTTTCAGCAAGTTGGTGTGTCAAAGTATTTATGACCATATTCTTTTCTTCTAAACAAATTTTGAGTTTAGAAATTTTTTCATGAAAGTCTTCCTCTTCTAATGCATCCAAAAAATCATCATTTTCATAAGCTATGAGAAGTCTATAATCTTGTTCAGTTTCATCTTCATCACTATTAGATAAACTATCACTATATTCATGCGTATAGTCACTCCTATTCACAACATGTTTCTTATTTCCTTTTGCATATTCCTTCACTTTCTCATATTTATCTTTATGAGGACATTTGGCAGCATAATGCCCGACTGTACCACAAGCAAAGCATTTGAAAGGTAACTTACCTCTGAACCTTCCAGAACCCCATTGAAGCTTCTTGACAAAATTTACCTCATCTTTTTCTTTAGAAACGTGTCATGATTCATTGTGTTCTTATTTTTCTTTTCCCTTTGTTGATGCTTTAAATGTGGCTTCTCTCATATATGATGGATCTCCTTTTCTCATTTCAAAGGAAGTTAGGATTCCATGAAGTTGAGTCATAGTGATAGTTTGAAGATCCTATTTTTCTTCTATGGCAGACACTTTTGACTCAAATTTAGAAGACAAAGATCTCAAAATTTTCTCAACTAAAGTAACTTCCTTTATTTCTTCACCCAGATTCTTCATACAATTAATAATCTCCTCTATACGTAAAAATTAACTAGCTACACTCTCATAATTATGCATTTTAAGAGTTTCATACTGAATTCTGAGAGTTTGAAGCTTAGCAAATTTTACCTGAGAGTCTCCTTCGTAGCTCTGAAGGATTTTGTCCCATATTTCTTTCGTTGTCTTGAGCTACATGACCTTGACAAATTTTGACTCTTACAAACTTTCTAGTAATGTATTGACAGCTTTGGCATTAGTTTCGTATAGCTTCTTACCTGCAGCGTATGTAGGAATTGCTACTAGAAATTGATATACTCCTTCCATAATTTCCCAAACATCGGTTCCAAGCGATTGTAGATAGGCTCTAGTTCATATTTTTCAATACATTAAGTTGCTCCCATTGAAGATTGGTGGTCTGATGCATCCCATGCCTTTGTGATTGTTCATCTTGAAAGATCTACCTTCAAGTGATCAAGCTTCTTCTGAAGGACCTACTCTGATAACAATTGTTGGAATTAATACTATGAGTGGTGGGTGAATCAATATTATCAAATCAATAATTTTTCTTTCCAAACATATTTACATACGCTACTTCAATGAAGTGAACTAGCGTGTAGACGCAACTGTGATTAGAGAAACCAACGCATATCCAGAGAACTTGTGATTTAGACAATTTATCATGTGTTGATCTTAAACCAGTGCATAATTAACATATTAGACGGTGTAGTAAAAGCAAAATAAAGCATCACACATAAGAAACACACATGAACAACAATATTTAAGGTGGAAACCTAATGTGGGTGAAAACCACCTGTTACTGTCATCTCTGTCTTCTTTTAATAATAAGAAAATATGTTTACAATCTTGTACTTGTGAAGACTCATACCAGTACATAGGTACCCACCTTCAGAAGCCTACAACCTTCTATCATTTTCTAGCTTCTACTGGAAGGGAGTTGCAACCGTTAGCTCTTATACTAGCCAATTTATTTACTTGTACGTAGGTGCCAAACTATATAAGGATACAATGTTATTTCTTCCTCCAGGGATCACATTTTATGAATTTTTAGACTGGATACTCCTGGAATAAAACACCACAATCCGAAGGCCACGTTTCATCCAATTTTCATACTGGACCCATCAACAACTTTTAAACTTAAACTACATCAACCAACATTCAGCTAATCTGAACAATCAAATTACTGACACCAGAACACTGTGTTGAACCCAAAAACCTGCATCATCATTCATAACTAGTTGAAACCTGAGAAACCATGCATCAAACTGTATATGCTACTTGGCTGAACCCAAACTGCATGTATACACTACTTCCATTAATCAAACCTGTGTATACATCCAAAGCTACTGTAAACATAAACTTTTGAATCATGTCTATATCAACCATCAATACACTGAACATCTACTATCAACATACAGAGCTTTAGACGGGAAACAATAGAGATCACTTCTTCTCACTTATACAGTTAATCTATCAAATATCAAACTCCTTATTCATTCAGTTTTACATTCAGATCTAAGAAGACGTCATTGGCAGACAACAGTAAAATAGTAGCATTGATCTGATAGATCAGTCATCCTTGAACATCAAGCTTTTCTTTTGCATACGCTATTGGAAGAGTTGAACCAATGTTTATATGCACCTTCACCAAAGCAAACCAGTGTACAGATCTGCAAATACTTACTTCATAACTTCACTGCACCTCCAGACTTCAGACAAACCCAAATCATGATATTTAAAGAATAAAATAGGTGTACATAATCAGATCTAGCCCAATATCAGATAATTCAATAATAACTCATTTCAGGTCTCACGATCCTGATCCAATATTGAATTCAAGGTGCACAAAGTATTTCAGATCAAATTAAAAACATAGCCCCTACAACATAAAATATAATTTAGATAGAACTATTCCTTAGCAACCCATACACTTGCACATAACCCTTCATAAGATCTTCATTACTTCGATACTTAGCCCTTGATCTTCTCCTTCTTATGTACTTAGATCCTTTATCAATACCTTGGACCAAAACCACTTAGGACCAATATGTTGGACCAAATACCTAGGGTCAATACCACGAACCAAATACCTCGGACCAAATACCTAGGGTCAATACCATGGATCAAATACCTTGGATCAAAACCTTGGTTTTCCAACATGTACGCGCTTTTCTTCCTATGGGAGTGCATTATATGTATACGCTCTTTTTGTTTTGTGGACAAGCGTGTATACATTGTTTTGACTAAGTGGACCTGCATATACTACTTAAATTACTTCTCATCATCCTTTTCCTTTACCTTCCTTATTTTGATTAGTAGAACTCGATTCCATCTTCCTGTTCTTCTGTACCACTGTCTTGTTACCTCTGAATATACCTGTTGTACTATGAGTTTCCTTTTACCAGAATTGAATTGAATTGTGAGTGAGTTGCCATCAAGGACAAAACTTGTATCATAATGCGAACAATAATAAATGTAATATGTGTGTTAAATAATTCTAGTTGGGTATGAGAGCATGCTTCAATGTAACTCCCTCACGGGAGGGCTTAGGAAGACAAGAGTATGTGAGATGTAATTTCTATAGGAATAGGTTAGTGTAGGTAAGAGTATATATGTTGTTTGTGTTATGTGTAAAATTTGTTTTTGTGACTATGTGGGTGGGTTTGAAGAAGAGCATTGTTGGGTAAAGGCCATGAGTAAGTCATTATTGCTACTTTACTATAAGAGGAAAGTCACTAGGTCATGAAGTGTCTATTCAAGTGTGTCTAGGAAAATAAATCATATTTCTTAATAAGATATACACTTCCAACTTAGTTGAGTGGATGGTTGGAGGTCTTTGTATTTTCATTAAGAGGATGCCTGATAACAAGCAATCTAAAAAATGCTTGATGATTCCTTTATAGGGAACTCAAATATGATTATGATATCATTTGTTTCTCCTAATTGGGTTTTCTAATATGTATATGGTATGATCTTATCCCAAATCCACCCATGCACTGTGATAGTAGGTCCATCTCTACCAATTTTCTTACATAAAATCCATCTGGGTCCTGGGGGAGCTTCCCTCATTACAAGTTCAATGCAAAGAAAAAGTGAGGCCAACCCCATGCCTATTTGTACATTTGTTGACCCCAAGCTATATTTTTCTACAAGAAAATTCACAAACAAGAAAAGTTAGAGAAAAGTGGTTGGACACGTGCATATGTATGTTTTGGAGACTTCCATATTTTAAATGAAAATGACGTATTGGTTGCCACACGCTTTTAAGTAGTTACCATGCCCACACTTCTTAATGTTGTTGTATATAATTAAATATGCATTTCTATTGAAGGCTTGCCACAAACTTTTAAGTAGTTACCATGCCCAAACTTCTTATTGTTGTTGTATATAATTAAGATATGCATTTCTATTGAAGGCTTTTGTTATGTTCTTAGTTTGCATGAAAAGTTCAAAGATCAATGGGTCCATTATTTGCACTAATTTGGACTGTGATTTATTTTATGGTTGTGATATTTCTTCATTGTGAAAATTTGAGGTGCTCAAAGGCAAATTAATAAGCTTTAGGTGGTGGTGTAGTTAAACTAATGTTCATATGAAAATACTGTTATGTTTTTTTGTTTTTGTTTTTTTTTGTAAAATAAATGATGATGAATCTCTAAAATCAAATGAAAGAAGTCACGTTTTGAGATTTTGGTTGTTGAAAAATGTTGTCATTGATATCAAAGCAAAAGGGGAGACCCTTTAGTGTATTCCAAGGTAGGATTCAATTGGGTTTGGAAAGGTAAAAAGGGGAAAACCTTGGCTAAGGTGTGACATGAAAGAATTTAGGTAGAGCTCAAAATTTAGGAAACTAAAATTTAGCCAAAATCAGGAGAACGAGGGCGAAATGTCAAAAGTTTAGCGGAGAACACCAAAATTTGCATTGGATAGAATGATTCACAAATAATATGTTCTATGGACCTTTGTTTTCTATTAATGGATGAAAAAACTACCATCAAGTGGCAGTCTATCTACTAGAGGGACCGACATATTGACCTCTTAGAAATTCACAGTATCAAGAATCATCAGATACAGAACAAGTCTTAAAATCACGAGTGAAGACCTAGTTGTGAAACTAGTAAAGTGTATCACGTATGTTCTGAATGCTCTTGGAAACCTTGGCATATCATCAAATCAATGAAGGCACATAGTTACGAATAATTCAATATTCAATATGGAGTAGCCCCTAGTCAAGCACCCTGTCATGGGGCACCATGGTGTAGTACCTTAGGGCTACGAGCTCTCAACATATCACCATATTGGAAATTTGGCAAAGTAGGTAGAAGTTGTCTTCTTCAACCATATGGTATATCTCAACCCATCATAATGGAACCAAGTCACATGGGTGATAATGTGTACCACCCGAGGGCTTAGAGCCCTCTCGACATATTGGGAAATTTTCATTATAGCGAAAAAGTGAAAAAGTTAGGGTTTTCATGATAACTAATATATCAACCCTGGTTATGCTCCTGGTTTATAGGAGCTCATGTCTAGTACCAAGGGCTTAGAGTCTTTAGCATATCAACACCTCATAAGGTTTATGATGTAAAAACATAAAAATTTCTTAGTATTCAACATCTCAAGCACTGGTAAGCACCAAGTTTTGGCACATCGTCACGAATGTATTACAATGTATCTCCCAAAGCTAAAATTTCGCAAAAAGGTAATTTTGACAGGTGTTTCTAGTGTTAATTGTTTTGGGACTTATAATGCCCCTAATAATTATATGATTAGAAGTGAATCTCGATACAAAAATTTGAGATTTGGGTCTCATCCACCCAATATATGATATCTTGATATGAAACAAGGCCCAATCATGATTTTTCGGTGTGTGGTTTTTCACTAAGGTGTATATTCAATAAAACTTAAAATAATTGGATTGAAGGGAGTATTAAGGTTTGTTAAAGTGATGGAATAGTGCATGGACATAAATGTAAGTCCCTTGGGTGAATAATATTGAATGATAAGGAGCTTGAAGAAAAATATAAGAACTTTCATACCAATTGGTCATAAGGAAAAAAATAAAAATAATATATATATATATATATATAATATATATATATCTCCTATATATTATCCTTCTATATCTATCTATCTATATATATATATATAGATATAGATATATATATGGTCTAGGTGGATATTGGTGGCCACCTACCTATCCCACCAAGACCTCTAGTTGGTTTCATCAGTTTCCTTGTTTATAGCATAATTTACTTTTTTTAGCAATTTTTTCGGGTCCTAAACTTCAAGAGCTATTTTGGCCCCCTAAACAAAGTTTTTTAGGTTTGTAGTAGGCCCATTGCTAAATGGGCCTACCACAAATTTTGTAGTGGTCAGAGAGATATTTCCAACAAGGTATCAAGCACGCAAAACAAAGATCATATGACTAAGTTATGACCTCGCAAGTTTAGCTCTACAACTAAACCCACCAAAACGCACAAAGTCTTGGTGTTCCATCACTTAGGGTTAGGTTTTTGGTTTTTTAGGGTTTCCCCTTTCTGTTTAATAATAAAAAAGGCCCTCGAGCCTCATTGTAACATAGTTCAAAGGCATGTAGCTGCCACATCTCTTCTCATAGATAAGCTACCATCGCCCACACTAGTTTTATTTCCATTATATATGTAAGTATATTTCAGCTCTTTCATATTAATGAAATGAGGATTTACTTTTGCTGCATCTTTGTGTTTATCTTTATTCCTATATTCTATTGTGTTCCTGCATCATTTCATATTAGTGGTATCAAAGAAGTCTTCTCTTTCTTTGTATTTCTATACATGTCCCCAACAAGGTCAGGGTATACATAGTTAGGGATTGATCTAGTTGAAATTTTGCAAGACCGGCCTCGCTCAACTCGACGATCTCCCATGGAGGAAGAAAATAAAGATGAGGGAGTATGATATATTTTCAAAATATTTCTTGAAGAAACCCTAGAGCAACAAAGGAACATGATGATGGACAACTTTACCTAGATCCTTTGGTGCATGGCTATAGGTGACTCATCTTCATCCAACATTAACTCTAGAGGCACCACTCCCTTTAAGGTACAAGTCAACCTTGATATCCCCATATTTTAAGGTTAGATATATTCAAATGTTGTAGATAAATGGTTAAATATGGTAGAAAGATACTTTTTGGTTTGTGATTTTTCCCATAGGGAAAAGATTAATTTTTCACTCCTAAAATCCAACCCCCATGTCAAGGATTGGTGGGAAACCTACCATGAGCAGAGGCATGAGAGGTAATCCTCACTATTTTCAATTGCACCCACCTAGAATTCTTTCCTTGAGGCCATCAAGGAACAATATTACCATGTCAAGAGCTATGAAGATAAGTACATAGAATGGACTACAATGGGATAGCAAAGGGACCATGATATGCATGAGTTAACAAACCTTTTCCACACCTTGATCACAAATTTGGGTATTAAATATTCTGAGAAACATATGGTGCTAAAGCACTAGGATTGTTTGCACAAATAAATACAGGAGGAAATGGATTTTCTAGACATCTCCTTGCTTGGTGCAATATATAGATATGCTGCCAAAATTGAGCAAAATTTCAACCAAAAGAAGTGATATTTTGGATCAATGAATCCAAATTAGAGCAAAGGTACCTCCAATCCATAGAGAAAAGGGAAAAGTTAGGTTGTGACCCCTCTAAACAACTCCTCAAATCTGAAAGCACAAAATAATAGGAAGGTGAAGAAGGACACTAGGAAGTGGTATGAGTTCTATAAAACTCCCACTCACAAAACGAATGAATGTCACGCAAAGAAGGTGTTGGTGGTTGAGCTAAAAGCCTCAGAGAAGGATGCATGTTCTAATTCAGAGTAAGAACTCAATAAAGGAACCGATAAGGGAAAGAAAATCATTGATGTAGAACCCACTGCGATGGTAGCCACCACCAAACTCAAAAGGGAAAAACTTGAGGATCCAAAGGAGGGGAAGTGCCTCTTCCACTCACATATCTAGGTAAATGGTTTTCCTATATAGCTCATCCTAATTATTAGAAGATAGAAGAACCTGATCTTAGCCGAGGTCATTAAGAGATTGAAACTTCAACCAATGTTGCACCCACAACTGTACACCATCGAGTCATTCCACCAAGGGCAAGATCTACGTGTCAGCCAAGAGTGCTCCCTGCCTTATAGCATAAAGCCCTTTGTAGATGAGGTATTGTGCGATGTTTCCCCTCTGGAAGTTTGCGATGGATTGTTAGGATAGTTATACCTATGGAAGTGTGATGTTCTATATGAATCTAAACCTCATTTTTTTATTATTACTTTTGATCATAAATTGTATAGGATACCAGAGGTATCATCACCTACCACTTTATCTTTGATCTCTGCTAAACAATGCAGCAAGATCATTTCCCAGATTGGGAATTTTTTCTTCCTCATGATTCGCTCTTAGAGCAAGAGGAAGATGGTGGCCACATACAAAACCTCCAAACCAATCTCCTTCACATGAAAACATAAAATAAACAAGGTCTTGGAGGAGCGCAAACACATATTCACTTCACCCATAACAGTACCCCTACATTGTCAGGTCAATCACTCCATCAATCTTACCGTAGGCATGCCACTACCTAATGGACCGATCTACTAACACTTTATTCTAGAGAATGATGAAATCGAGAGGTAGATTCAGGAGTTGTTGCAAAAAGAGCATATCAGGCCAATTTCATCACCCTGTGGGAGCCCGATCCTGTTGGCATTGAAGAAGTATGAAACCTCGTGGATATGTATTAACTATCAGGAGCTAAACAAAATCATTACCCAGAATAGTTATGCAATCCCACAGATTGATGACCTTCTAGACCAGCTCCGTACCCATAGTTGTACACGATTAGGTGGCTCGACCGAGGGTGAGATCTTTGTGTCAGCCAATAGTGATGCCTACCTTATAGCATCAAGCTCTTTGTCGATGAGGTATTGTGCAATGTTTCCCCTTTGGAAGTTTGTAATTTATTTTTAGATCAGTCATACCTATGAAAGTGCCATGTTGTATATGAGTCCAAATCACATTATGTTATTATTACTTTGGGTCAGAAATTATATAGGATACTAAAGGTAGCACTGCCTGCTAATTTTTTTTTTATCTCTGCTAAACAATGCAGTAAGATCATTTTCTAGGCCAGGAATTTTTTCTTCCTCATGATTCGCTTTCTGAACAAGAGAAACATTGTGGCCACATCCAAATCCTCTAGACAAAGCTCCTCCATATGACACCAATGGATGGACAAGGTCTTGGATGAGTACAAGCACATCTTCACTTCACCCATAGGGGTACCCCTATACTATCAGGTCAAGCACTCCATCGATCTAACCTCGGTTGCACCACTACCTAATGGAATGATCTACTGACACTCTACTAGAGAGAATGATGAAATCAAGAGGCAGATTTAGGAGTTGTTACAAAAAGCGAAAATCAGGCCAATTTCATCACCCTATGGGAGCCCGATCATGTTGGTATAAAGGAAGGATAGAAATTGGAGGCTTTGTATTAACTATTGGGTGCTGAAAAAAATTATTAACCATAATAGGTATCCAATAGCACAGATTGATGACCTTCAATACCAGCCCAAGGGGACCAAATATTTCAACAATATTGACTTGAAGTCCAGATATCACTAGGTACCAATCGAATCCTTTGATGTGTGGAATACTATCTTCAAATCTAAGGGGGGCCTTTTCGAAAGATGGTCATGCCTTTCAGGTTGACGAATTCCCCCACAACCTTCATGAGGTTGACGGATGATATATTGAAGCCTTCACCAACTAGTTTGTTGTAGTGTATTTAGTCAACTACCTGCTCTTTAGCCAGAGTTGGGAAGAGCACCTCCACCATATTCAACAGGTCCTCCAAACCTTGTAGTAACAAAAAATGTGTGACAATTTGGAAAAATGCACTTTTGATATGACCTAGGTTCAATATCTGGGGTGCACTATTGATGAGTGGGGTGTACATGTGGACCTAGCCAAGATACACATAATTTGGGATTGTCCAGCCCTAACTACTCTAACAGAGCTCCACAATTTTCTAGGTCTTATCAATTTCTATCATGGGATCATGTTCGGATTCCCTCATATCACCTGGCCTTTGAGTCAAGTCACTAAGGGAAGAGCGAAGAAATGTTCTTTTGGTATGAATCCCAAAAAAAGGTGTTTTTTGAGTTAAAGCATCACCTCTGCTTTGCACCAATACTCACATTACCAAACTTGTAGCAACCATTTGAAATTGAGAAGGGCACCTTCGACTATGCTATTGGTGTAGTTCTTACTCAGCAGGGGCATCAGGTGGAATATCACAGTGAGACACCTTTAGATACAGTCTTAAAGTATCCCACTTCTGACAAAGACATTTATTCCATTGTGAAAGCCTACCAATAATCGAAGCACTACATTATGTGGAAGGAAATGGTCATCCACATAGGCCACTGATCCTTGCAGTTCATATAGACCCAAGGAAAGTAAGATAATGATCACCATAAAAAATGGTCCACATATCTGCAATAGTTTCATTTGAACATAAAGTACAAGGGAAGCACCAATAATGTTGTAGACTACTTAAGCTAAACACCGGTTATGGCGGTGACCACTGTGCTCAACTCTTGTGGACAAGAGACTTTGAGATGGTTGTGTCTTTATAAGAGCATTCTAGAATTCAACACCACATACTAGATGCTCCTGAAAGGCAAGTATTTTCCAGATTTTCACCTCTAGGGTGCACTATTATGCCATCTAGGAAACCTATGTGTTCCTTCAAGAAAGTGTTCCAAGATAATTTGGGAGGCGCACTACAATATAATTGATAGACATTTTAGGGTCGCGAAAATAATGGTAGTGCTACAAAAGTATTTCAATTAATAAAAACTTCGATAGGATGTTGGGAAGTACATTAGATCATGCACTATATGCACCATCGTCAAACCTACAATCAAGAAGCAAGGCCTGTATACTCCTTTACCTTCCTAGTCAGCCTTGGGAATCCATCTCCATGGATTACGTGCTAGGCCTTCCTTTTACCAAGCATGCAAATGAATATGTTTTTGTGGTCATTGATAGATTCTCTAAGGTGGACATTATGGTGGCCTATGAGAAGAGAATAATAGCAGAAGCCACTACCAAAATCTTCTTTGAATGAGTGTGGGTACACTTTGGGATCCCACAATCCATTATTTTAGATCGAGACAAAAGGTTCCTAAGTACGTTCTGGTCAAGCCTCTAGTCATTTTGCATGTAAAACTTGAAGCATTCATGCACATGGGATGGAAGCCACACCTATGTCTAGCACAACTACAACAGGACTCTCCACAGCTCAACTAGCCACAACCCCTTTTAGGTGGGGTTGGGATTCCAACCACTATGTCCCACTGATGTTTCCATACCACTTGCAGCTACTTATATATATTGAGCTCATGTCTAGTCTGAAGCTAATAGAGCTACCAACTTCATTGAATGCATTAAGCACATCCGCTAGCAAGTACATCACATATTGGAAAAAAAAAATTCCAAGTAAAAACAACATCATGATCAACATCGGGTGCCACACAAGTTCCAAGTGGGTGATATAGTTTGATTACATTTGCAAAAGGAGGACCTCGCTAGGCCCCACCGAAAGCTTTGCCCGATCTGATATGGGCCTTAAACCATAACTAAGGAGGTAGGAGACAATGATTTCGAGCTCAACATTCGACAGTTTCTTTCCCTGCACCCACTATTCAATGTAGATCGATTGTAGCCATACTTTCCCCTATTGTTGGACACATTAGACATTTCTTAGCAGCTGACTCCAACAGAGATCAACCCAAGAAGTACCTAATAGACCACGACCGGTAGGATCATCGATACACATATTAAGAACACCCTCTAGTAGAGGATCCAGTTATAGCGAGTTGTCAAAACATGCCAACTCCTTCACCAAGGCAACTGGCTCACCAAGGAATAGGTTCAACAAACATTTCCTCACCTTATGGAGTCTTTGCACGAAATGGTGACCATTTCTTCCTAAGGAGGGAGCACTTATCTAGGTGGATATTTGTGGCCACCCACCTATTCCACTAAGACCTCCAATTAGTTTCATCAGTTTCACTGTTTACAGCATAGTTTACTATTGTTGGATTGTTGGGGCCTGACCCAGGTTTAGAAGTGATTTAGCCAAACAAATCCCATAACTACCGGCCCTTTCAACAATATTCTGCAGTGCGCAGACTGAGGTCTCACATGAGGTAGTATGGGAGAGTGCTGGAACCAGGTTTCTACACCCTAGGGATGTTGATGAAATCTAGGAAGTTTGTGAACCGAACCTGCGTGCTTGCACTGCTCTGCATAGCTGTCTGCCCTTCGTAACTTGTGCAATTGCTTCGACGCAGCTCTGTAAAGAGTGCAGAGAGGTGTTGTCTAGATCCTTTATCCTTACTGTGCTATTATTATAGATCTTAACTTAATTGTGCAGGCCCAATATTCTCATTAATCATTCAACATTCATAACAAGTGTGCACAATCATAAAACTATAAAGAGATGCATAAATATAACATAAGCATAGACGCACAATATTTCAGAATGAACTTATCTCCTATTCATCCTCTGTCCAAGTACAATCCCAACTTCGCCCTGAGCACTCGGCTCCAGGGGTCCGCGCACTTAGCTGTAGACTCTACTAGGCCTCTGTGCACTTAGCTTCAAAGCCTCTACCTATCACAACGACCCAATACCTTTAGATCTACTTCTAACTTCTAACCATGCCTTCGCATCTATCTGTTACTTGTCAAAACAAAGACTAGCTTTAGACTTAGAGCCTCGCTCTATTTATACAATCCCATGGTCCGCAGACTATGGGTAGGATGGCACACTTTACATTAAATTACATTATCTTAGGGTGGACAACCCTATACTCTTGTGCTTAGCGCTTGCATTCCATGGGGTCTTTACATTACACTTGACCAAAATTCGGGCTTCAAGACCGAGAAACATGTTATGGGGGATGCCCTGCCCAACAGGACCCCAACAAAATCATCGTGACTCGTCCCAAGTCACTCTGCTAGTGCGACAATCTTTGTGTGAAGTCCATCCAACTATGCCTGTGTGGTGCAAAGGTCCACAATGTACTATGCTGCCGTCGGCTAGATCTAGTCCATTTTTGCTTTTGAATCATCTGCATCTGACTTGATTCTCTACTTTGATGTTGGATTCTAGTACCTATTTTTATAGTCCCACACCTTTGTCCAGTTTGTCAAGTCGCAAAGACTGTGCTTTGGTCGGTTAGTCAGACAGCTGGCCCACCCATGTAGGGTTTTAGGTGATTGCCATTTACTCTTCCTAGGAAGGGTTCTCCATTATGTTCGACTAGCTGGACCACGCCTTTGTCTGTGACTCCTTTTACCACATATGGTCTTAACCAATTCATTCTGAATTTCGCAAGAAATTTTTTGAACTTACTGTCAGACAGCAACACTAAATTGTTTACGTTGAATGTGTGCAACTTGATATGGCAATCATGCTAGGCTTTCTCATGTTGTTTCTATAGTTGCTGATGTAATCCTACCAGAAACCGTTCTTCCTCGAGTTCTTCCAATTGTGCAAGTAGCTCTTCCAAGGCTTCGCGGTCTGATATGCCTGTAATTGCTGCTATCCGCAAACTAGGTACGATGTATTCAATTGGCATGACTATTTTCGTGCCATAGACTAACTTGAAAGGTGTTTGACCTGTCAATTTTTTGCACATGGTTCTGTATGCCCATAATATGGCAGGTATGAGCAGGTCCCAGTCATTTTGTTGCATATTACATACTTTGTTCAGTGCAGTCTCTAGAATTTTGTTGAATGCTTCTACTGTTGCATTAGCTTGCGGATGGTATGGTGTACTTTTCTGATGATACACCTGGAATTCCTTGGTGAGTGCACTAATGGTTTCATTCAAGAAGTGCATGTCACGGTCACTCATTAGAATTTTCAGGCAACCAAACCGTGTCAACACATTGTCGAACAAAAATTTCGTAGCTGTAGTGGCCATGCATTCCTTAACTGGCTATGCTTCCACCCTTCGAGTCAGGTATTCTATCACAGTGATGATATAATGCACACCCATCTGCCCCTGAGGTTTGATTGGTCCCACAAAGTTGATTGCCCATTTTTTGAATGGCTACAGCGTCATCTGTGGATTGAGTGGCATCTCATCCCTTCATGATGGTTTCCTAGTCCTTTGACATATGTCACAGGCTTGATAGTGTGCTTTCGAATCTTCATGTAGGGTTGGCCACCATAGCCTAGTGCGAAGAATCTTTTGTTCCATTGTGCATCCTGCATAGTGTCCTCCTACAGTCGCCCCCATGTGCTTCCGCAAGGATCTGTCCTCATTCAAATTTAGGAACATATCTTCACAATATCTCATCGTTTCCCATTTTGTAGAGGTGCCCCATGATGACAAAAAAGTCCACCGCGTGCACCACCAATTCCTTCTTTTGCTAGACTGAATATTCCTCTGGTGCAGTCCTTGTGGTTAAAAATTGGATTATATCTTTGAAGTGTTCGTCTGCGACGCACACTCCAAAGAGTTGTGCATCAAGTAGTCCTTCTTTCAAATTTGTTGGCTCCTTGCCTGTCTCAATTCGTGATAGGTGATCTGGATCTACATTAGGCATCCCAACTTTACGATGACCTCAAAGTTATATTCTTGAAACAGTAACAGCCATCTGCATATGCACCCCCCCAACACAAGCTTGTTCACTAGGTATTTCAATGTGGAATGATCAGTATACATCTTAAAGTGCTTGCCAAGTAAATAGTATCGGTATTTCTAGAGCGTGTATACCATTGCCAACCCTTCACGCTTAGTAGTAGAGTAGTTATTTTTGGCTTTAGACAGATGCAGACTCGACAATGTGATCGGGTGATCCACACCTTTTGCGCCTTCCTACGTAAGTACAGCTCCCAGCACAACACACGATGCATCAACATGTACATGAAATTCTACGTCCCATTTTGGGAAGACTAGGATGGGAGTGGATGCCATTTTCTACTTGAGAACATCCAAAATTTTCCTACAATCATCATTCCAACAATAAGTAGCATCCTTTTTCAATAGTTTTTCCATTGGCACTATTATTTGTGCATATCTCTTGATAAACTTTCTATAGTAATCAGTTCTCCCCAATGTAGTCCATAGTTGTTTAACACTTCGTGGCACTTCCAGATTGAGAATAACAACAATCTTCGCAAGATCCACCATCAAGCCTTGTTTGTAGACCACATGGCCGAGCAGGTTTCCAAATGGGACAAGGAAGGTGCACTTTTCAAGATTCAGCGCAATCTGGTGTTGTCGGCAAGTATCCAGCATCAAGCGTAAGCTTGCTATATGGTGTTTAACTAACCCAAATAGAGTCCAATCGTCCAGATATAATTCTAATAACTTGTGGATGTATTCCTTGAATGGGGCCACCACTACACGCGAAATTATCACTAGCGTGTTCTTCAGTCCAAAGGGCTTAACGGTGTATTGAAAATAGCCCCATTTGGTTGCAAAGGTTGTCTTGCCCCTATCTTCCAGCGCGATCTTGATCTGATGGTACCGTGAGAAGCCATACATGAATGAGTAAGATTCCTGACTGCCAATATTCTCCCATACGTCATCTGTAAACGATGTCGTGAATGGATCATGAAAACAGGTGTTGTTAAGCTTCCTGAGGTCCATGCATATTCTAATTTTTCCCTTCTGGTTTTTCTCCTGTACTACCATGGGACTCACCTAGTCAAATTCTTTGGTTGTTTCAATAAGTATAACTGCAAGTATTTTATCTAATTTCTCGCAGACCTTTTCTTTATACTTTGGATTCAAATGGTAAGGTCATTGTTTAACTGGCTTCACGTTTGGTTTCAGAGTGATCTTCATCATCCCTAAGTCACCAATGATCCCCTTTAAGTCAGTGATTTTTGTCGGGAACAAATATCGAAATTCATGATGTAACTCGGCGACCTTATCTACTGCCGCATTGTCCCAATAGTACCCGAGAATTGCGTACTTTGGCACTGTGTCTATGCCTATGTTTACTTGCTTTGTTCTTAGCAGCGCAGTGATGTCTAGATCCTCAATTGATGGTCCTCTAACTTCGTGACACCCTTCAGTTTATGGAATATTAATATTTTGGGGGTTGTCATCATCCTCCTCTACTTGTATGTTATAACAATATAGGGCACTGCTTAACTGGGTTGCCCATGCTGGTTGAACTACTTGCCATGGTTCCTGTGGTATTTTGAAGAAGGCAGATTTTATAGCTTGCAGTGCATTGTCAACAATATCCGACCATCGGTCTTCAAATGTGAATGTTAACAAAAATCCCTTGCACAAGACATCCCATTCACCCATACCATGTCGAAGTTCCATCTCAGTATACCAATTCATGGGTATGATATCCAGGGTATGGTAGAATAAGTGTACCCATTCAGGCTGAGGTTTTTCCCCATAGGCCTTGGTCTATTCCGCAAGGTGCGTGCGCAGGTCATCTCATACATCGTATTTATCTTCTATCCGTATTTGCGGTTTCCCAAATTGTAGGCAAATCATCCTTCTACATCCGCACCAATTTTCAAAATTTCCTTGATGTGTTCCCCACCAATGCACAGGTGTCATCCATAGCACCCTCTTCAATGCATCGAACTGCTATTGTTCCAATACTACACTTTCAAAATTTCTCAAGAATTCATCCACCTCTGTCAATCCTGTTGGGTTGTGTTATATTCTTTCTACATAGTTAACAAAGGGTTTGAAGGGCACCTATAACCCTACTTTATGGGGTCCGAGGTAGCGCCTTGGAAAATTTTGGTTTTGGACCCTATGTTAGGTTAGGTGGACCCACCTATGGTTTTGTGCATGATTTTCACACATGTTTCTTGGACGCGATGGTTTTTGGTCCATGGTATTAGACGCGATGGTTTTCGGTCCATGGTATTGAACACGATGGTTTTCGGTCCATGGTATTGCATGCTTCGGCATGTATAAATATGTATTGTAACATTGAAAGGAACAATAATTAAAAATCAAGGTGGTAGTCCTAGTTTTGGGATCTGGGGGAAATATATGTGTGTATGTGTTTTATGTGTTCTGTTCTCGCACTATTTATTTTCTGTGTTTTAGAATTTGTATGCAGGTAGTTTCTGTATGGGGTTAAAACCTACATTTAATATCAGAGCAGATTTGGCTTCAAGGTGATGGCTTTGTTGTTGAGGGGTTTCGCTCGGGCTTGTGGTAGACCCTATTCACTGGGAGATCTGTGAGATCGATTCTGGTGATCTAGTGGTGAAAGAAGATGGCAAGCAGTGGAAAGATAGAGATCGTGAAATTTAACGGTTAGAGTTTTGATTTGTGGAAACTCAAGATGGAGGATCTGTTGGTGGATAAAGATTAGTGGATCTCGGTAGATCTAGGTAATAAACCAACGGGAATGTTTGATGAAGAATGGAAGAAGTTGGATCAGAAGGAAAAGAGCACAACACGATTGTGTGTCTCAGATTTAGTATCATTGAATGTATCAGGGGAAGTTACAGCGAAGGCTTTGTGGGACAACTTAGGGACTTTGTACCAATCTAAGTCTCTAGTGAATAAACTGTTCTTGCAGAAAAAGCTGTATAACCTATGGATGAAAGATGGAGACTCGGTGACAGAGCTTATGAACTCATTTAATATTGTGCTAAGGCAATTAGCATCTGTTTATATTAAAATTTCAGATGAAGATAAGTGCATCATTTTGTTGTGTTCTCTACCAGATTCATGGTATAGTCCGGTTATTGCAATAGGTAGCAATGCAACTACCTTGCATTTTGATGAAATAATCTCATCCTTGTTGACAGAGGAGATGAGATGGAAAAATATGGAGAGCCAAAATGGTGATGCCTTGTCTATACGAGGGTGGACCTAGAATAGAAACAAAAATAAGTCATCGAGTGGGAGATCCAAATCTCCAAGAAAACCTATAAAGGTGGTGTGCTAGAAATGTGGAAAGGAAGGGCACTACGAAAGGTAATGTAAATCTAAAGCTTCTAGTAAAGGAAAGGGATCTGATGATACTCCTTCTGCAGAGGCGAAAACCACCTCAGATGAAGGTGGGGATGTGTACTTGGCTTCTTGAAGTACACATGTAGATCATGAGGCATGGTTGATTGACTCAAGTGCATCCTTTCACTTCACTCCCCATAGAGAGTGCTTCTGTGAGTATGAGAAATACGATGGTGGTGATGTCTTCTTGGGGGATGATAGGAAGGCTAGAATCATTGGTTGAGGAAAAGTAAAGTTGAAGCTGTAAGGTGGAAGGGTTAAAACACTTCTAGGTGTTCTACATATTCTTGCATTAGCTAGAAATCTGATTTCTGTAAGCAAGCTGGATGATGCAAGTGTAAAAATGATGTTTGAGAAGGATACCTGCAAGATGGTTCGGGGAGCATTGGTATTTATGCAGGGAGTTCGGATTGAACTCTGTACAAGCTGAAAGGTAGCACTATTATTGATGTGTGCTACAGTTCTGTGGTTCCTGGAAGTGAAGCAAAAAATCTAGTGGTCTCTGGAGAGAAGACCATGTTGTGGCATCAAAGGCTTGAACATATTGGAGAGAAGGGCCTTCAAATACTTCATGGTAAAGGTATGGTGGAAGGTATGAGTAATAGATCTCTGGATTTTGATTTCTGTGAAAATTGTGTATATAGGAAGCAGAATCGGGTGAGTTTCCCCTCTGGTAGTAAGAGGGTGAAACAGATATTAGAGCTTGTGCATAGTGATGTGTTTGAACCTGTGAAGGTTCCATCACTTGGTAAGTCTGTGTACTATGTATCATTTATATATGACTTCTCAAGGAATACATGGATATATTTCCTAAAGAAGAAATCTGAAGTCTTTGACAAGTTTAAAGAATTTAAGGCTCTAGTGAAAAACCAAACATAGAAGAAGATAAAGGTGTTGAGGACAGATAACAGTGGAGAGCTTTGCAGTAAGGAATTTGAAAATTTTTGCAAGAAGTGTAGTATAGCACAACAGAAGACTACTCCATATACACCTCAGCAAGATGGAGTTGCAGAAGGAATGAATAAGAAGTTGATGGAAATGGCAAGAAGCATGCTCAGTGGTGCCAAGTTGGGATAGGAATTTTGGGCAAAGGCGGTGGATATTGCATGTTACCTGGTCAACAGGTCACCTTCATTAACGTTGGAGGATAAGACTCCATAAGAGGTATGGACTGGTAAGAAACCCTCTCTTTCACATCTAAGGGTATTTGGATGTGATGCATATGTACATGTTCCAAAGGAGAAATGAACCAAGTTGGATAGTAAATCTGAAAGTGCATCTTTATTAGGTATAAGGCTAGTTTAAAGGGTTATAAGCTTTGGAACCAAGTCACATGGAAGGTTGTGTACAGCCAAGACGTGGTGTTTGAGAGGTGAAAGATGTTATTAAATATGAAGTCCAATGAAAGGAACCTGAGAGGATAGAGTTTGAGCTAAAGGAGGAAGAATCGGACTCTACAACGGAGGAGGAATCAGAAGATGAAGAGACACAGACTCTGGCTGTGAGAAGATCAGATTGAGAAAGAAGGCAACGTAAAAGGTATAGTCCATCTACTTTCTGTTCAAATTTTCCTTTATCTATTACCGATGATGATCCTAGAACTATGAAGGAAGCAGTAGATTCAGAGGATGGAAAACTCTAGAAAGAGGCCATGGTTGATGAAATGGCATCTTTGCAGAAAAATGAGGCTTGGGATCTAGTGGAGTTGCCGGTTGGAAGGAAACCCATTGGCAACAAATGGGTGTTCAAAAAGAAGACAAATGCAAAAGGAAAAGTGGAGAAATACAAAGCTCGGTTGGTAGCAAAAGGTTATTCCCAGGTGCTGGGAATTGATTTTGGTGGTATTTTTTCTCCTATTGCCAAGGTAACTTCTATTAGATTACTTTTATACGTTGTTGTTGCTTTTGATTTTGAGGTAGAACAAATAAAAGAAGAGATCTACATGAAACAACCTGAAGGCTTTGCGGTGAAGGGTAAGAAAGAACTTGTATGCAAGTTAAAGAAGTCTTTGTATGGGTTAAAACACTCACGAAGGATGTGGTATCAGAAATTTGATACATTTATACGGGGACTTGGCTTCACCAGAAGCAAAGAAGATCATTGTGTGTATTTTAAATTAATTGGTGACTATGTTATTTATCTGGTCTTGTATGTGGATGATATGTTGCTGGTTGGAAATGACAAAGAAATTATCTAGGATTTGAAGACCCAATTGTCCTCCAAATTTGGCATGAAAGATCTTGGTGCTGCAAGCTATATTTTGGGCATGGAAATTAAAAGAGATCGGGAAAAGGGGAAGCTCTTGTTAAACCAGAGGAAGTATGTCGAGACAATATTGCAGAGGTTTAATATGCAGGATAGTAAACTGGTGAAGGTTTCTATTCCTGTAGGTGTAAAGTTATCTGTTGAATAGTGTCCCAAGACACAAGAAGAGGAAGAGGATATGTCCCATGTTCCATATGCAAGTGTAGCTAGTAGCCTGATGTATGTAATGGTCTGTACTAGACCAGACATTTCACATGCAGTGGGAGTATCGAGCAGGTTTATGTCAAAACCAAGAAAGGATCATTGGACAATAGTAAAGTGGGTTTTCAAGTATTTGCATGGTACTAGTCATTATGTCTGTGCTACTAAGGAAGACCAGGATTGGACAAAGTGTTGGATATTCGTGGCTTTGTTTATGCAGACTGGGCTAGAGATCTAGATCAGAGAAGACATACAAGTGGGTATGTGTTTAACCTATTTGGAGGTGCAGTCAGTTGGATGAGTAAGAAACAATCTGTAGTGGCACTATCAACTATAGAGGCAGAATACATGGCAGCCACTCATGCAAGAAAGGAATTAGTTCGGTTGTAGAGATTGTGTTCAAGTATGGGTTTAGTACATGAAGCTATAAGGATAGACTGTGACAGCCAAAGTGCAATTTTCTTGGCAAAGAACCCTGCATATCATTCAAAGACAAAGCACATTGATGTTCAGTATCACTTTGCGAGGGATATGATAGAAGACAAAAAGGTGTTGTTGGTAAAGTTGGACACTTTGAAGAATACTACAGATGCATTGACAAAATTTGTGAGCTCTAAGAAGTTCCATTGCTGTAGAGAGACAATGGGCATTTTAGGGCTGGGAAAATGACTAAGCTCTCTTGTGGCCCCCTGTGGAAAGAAAAAAACAAGTGGGACAATGTTTGGTTGTGTTATATTATTTCCACATAGTTAGTAGAGGGTTTGAAGGGCACCCATAACCCCACTTTATGGGGTCCGAGGTAGCGCCATGGAAAATTTTGGTTTTGGACCCTATGTTAGGTTGGACAAATCCACCTATGGCTTTGTGCATGATTTTCGTACATGCTTTTTGGACACGACAATTTTTGGTCCATGGTATTGGACGCAATGGTTTTCGGTCCATGGTATTGGACGTGATGGTTTTCGGTCCATGGTATTGGATGCTTCAGCATGTATAAATATGTATTGTAACATTGAAAGGAACAATAATGAAAAATCAAGCTGGTAGTCTTAGTTTTGTGATCTAGGGGAAAATCTCTATGTATATGTGTTTTATGTGTTCTACTCTCGCATTATCTATTTTTTTTTTTTTAGAATTCGTATGCAGGTAATTTCTGTACGGCGTTAAAACCTACCAATCCATCATATTTTGGCAGATCTCGAGCCTAGATTATTATGCAATGCAGTGGTCTAATCATCATGTTGCAATTCAGCATTGTCACTTCATTCAACCGATTGTGTCAGTGTTTGTCTTATTCATCTGAATCTGAGGTGTAGGAACTTGCACGCTCCCATGAGATCCTTCCATCTTGTAGATACAATCCAGCTCATCGTTGCGCATAGGTTCGATGTAGCATGCTCCTTCAGCTGGATCTGGAAAAACTACTACATGTAGTGACTTTTTCTTGAATATCATCCTCCACTTCTTTAGGTTGATGAATCCATTCATATCAGTGGCCCAGTCTATTCCTAGCAATATGGGATAAGGATTATGGTCATCAAAAATATATATTACTTCAAAGTCCATCTATGTGCTTGTGCCTTCGATATCAACTGTTACCCCTTGCAACCTCCCCATGGGCAAAACCTTCTGTTGGTTCGCCATTCATAATTGAATAGGGGACCACTGTAACGTGGGCCTGCCCATATGTTCCCATGTCTACTTTGGTAATACATTCACGTCTGAACATAGGTCTAGGATTACCTGATCCATTTCATACTTGTTAATCTATGTCATCAATCTCATTTCCTTCCTAGTGCGTAATGCATGCTTTCCAAGTTTCTGGACTACGCACAGTTCCCCTGACTCTATGCACCTAGTGATCAATCCCTATAGTCCCTTAACTACCTTATTGTCATGCAACAGTTTCATGCATGTCTAGAAAAAGGTAGTAATCATAGAAGGATCCATCCATAGCTCTGGTTGATCCTTACTACCTGAAGTGGAGGCCTCTACGAAGCTCTTCTTAGCTTCCATAAACATCTGCTTTGAAAATTCTAAGTCAAACTCAGGTTCCTTTGTAGGAGCCTTGCAAACCCATGTATCTTCCTCGGGCTGCCTCCCCTTATCCTCCCCTATGGTCGCACCACTTCTAAGCATCATGTTCACATTTGGGTCTTCCTCGTGCGGTTCAGACCTCATCATTTGGATATTCTGAGTCAGAGGAGGCTAGAGTACCCCTTTCTCATGCATCTGTGCGATCAACATAGGATAATCTATCATTTCATGATCAAACTGAGCATAGTATGAACATGATATTCTCATTAGGTTAGTCAAATCACAAGTGTAGTACCATGGTCCTCTGTAATTGTAACAAATTAGCTATCTACGGCTCCTTCCTAGCCCCATTCCTCCTTGTCCTCGACCTCGCTCTTGAAATCCCATGCATGCCATCCCCGTTGTTGGGTCAAGGGCTCGCATTTCTGTCTACATATATGTTGGGGTCTGATCCATCATTAAGTCATAGCTACGACAAGTACGCTCGTCGTGGCCTAATGACCTGCAGAAATTACAAAACAACTATTAGGGAGTTTGTGTATACTTCTGCAACAAATGACAATTATCCATCATGTGTTTTCCTCCTATCCAATAGATCGCGCACCATAATGTGGTTATTGCACTTGGCCCTGCCTGTGCCTCTAGTCTCAACAGCATTAGCCTGGCTCTTGCCAAGTTTTTGGAAAACATTGGATAGTGGTCCTTATCATGGCCCTAGCCTTTGCATTTTATGCACCACACTTCCTTGCGCACCTCTTGTCACGGTGCCCTACCCTGCTTCAAGCTCTGCATTTCTAGGTAGAGATTCTGTAGTTGTGCGTGGATTTCTTGAACTCCCAACCTCGGATCTTGTATCGGTGTCTCATGCAACCTCATTGACATTTCCATCGCTTTGACCTGGGTAGAAAGTTTCTGTTGCAACAGCGCCATCCTCAGGTGTGGTGTTAGAAATGCCACAAGTCATGCGTGATGTTGTGCATCTGTGAGTGTCATATTAGCCTCACGTATCGTACTCTTCAGCCTCTGATACAGATCCCAGGGTGTCTCGCCTGGAAGCATCACGATCTCTTTAAACCCAATGATTGACCGTGTCTTTGATTTCGGTCGGCTAAATTCTCTGTTCAATGCATTTTGGATCTTTGCTATCCCTATATTTGGGTGGTCATTAGAGTGCTTGATATACATGTCAACACGTGATCCTGCAGCGCACTCACCAATGTAGCATTCTTACAATTGTCGTCTGTGACCCCTTGCGCCTCCCACACTGCTCTTACCATGAACCAGAATTGGTTCGGATCCTTATTCCCTACTCCTCTGAATACGGATATCTTGATCGTGCTTGCCATACTGAACTACGGGGTTGGTGGAGGTGGAGTGGGTGGAGATGGAGGTGAAGGAGGTGAAGCGGGTGGTGGCATGGGTGGAGGTGGTAACTGCAGAATGTGATGTCTTATCAAACTAACCACACTTCTCAGAGAGCCCTGAGCGAGCTCCTCCTCGTTCTTTCATGAAGGTGAAATAAGGGATTGTTTCCTAATTCCCCGCTACCTCTGTAGATATTTCCGCTTTTCATCATTCCAAACATTAATTTATTTGCATAACCCACTTTTCACATAACAACATCTTAATCTAGGTATTTAGGGATTTAATGTACTTATCTTGTAGTCCCTTGAGAAAACGTCATTTTGCTTCGCGCTATAGCTCATGGTCGTGTCTACTACAAACTTAGTGATAAATCCCCCTATTATCCAGTTGAGCCAATGGTCCACAGCTTGTGCGATATTATTGTCTGATGCCTCTAGTTTGCACACTAATTATAGAGTCCACACTATCGGTTAGTCGAGCTTACACCTTCCCTGGCTGTCAGCTAACCTCGAGATCTACTCATACAGTTCAGAAGAAAATGACACGAAGAAGATCTCGTGTATTTCTGTATACACGTAGCGATCCAAACACCTTTTCTCGGATACTTGCGGAGTTATGTTTTCCTGTGTCACAAACTTGTGAATCTTCTTTTCCAACCACTCTTCAATTTCCTTCATTGTTGGGTTCTAGTGGCACGACATCAAATATCCCTTAGGAAAATCCTGGTCCCAGCAACGGAACCATTTGTTGGCTTGTTGGGGCCTGACCCAGGTTCAGAAGTGCTTTAGCCAAACAAATCCCAAAACTACCGGCCCTTTCAACAACAGTTCACGGTGCATGGACCGAGGTCTCACATGAGGTAGTATGGGAGGGTGTTGGAACCAGGTTTTTGGACCCAAGGGATGTCTTGATGAAATCTAGGAAGTTCATGAATTGAACCTGCGCACTTGCACCGCTTTGTGCAATCCTCTGTCCTTCGCAACTTGTGCAACTGATTTCGTGTAGCTCCGTAAAGAGCGCGAAGAGGTGTTGTCTAGATCCTTTATCCTTACTATGCTATTATTATAGATCTTAACTTAATTGTGCGGGCCCAATATTCTCATTAATCATTCAACATTCATAACAAGTGCGTGCAATCATAAAATTGTAAAGAGATGCAAAAATATAACAGAAGCATACATGCACAATATTTCAGAATCAACTTATCTCTTATTCATCCTTTGTCCAAGTACAATACCAACTCCACCCTGCGCACTCAACTACAGGGGTCAACGCACTCAGCTGCGAACTCTACTAGGCCTCTGTGCACTCAGCTGCAGAGCTTCTACCTATCACTACAACACAATACCTTTAGATCTACTTCTAATGTCTAACCATGCATTTGCATCATCTGTTACTTGTCAAAATTAAGACTATCATTACACTTAGAGCCTCTATTTATACAATCCCATGGTCCATGGACCATGGGTAGGTCGACACACTTTACATTAAATTACATTATCTTAGGGTGGAAAACCCTAGACTCTTGCGCTTCCTGCCTCCATTTTGCGGGGTCTTTACATTACACTTGACCAAAATTCGAGCTTCATGCCCCACAAACATGCAACAACTATTTTTAATAGTTGCTCGGGTCATGAAATTTTGAAGCTATGTTGACCCCATAAGTGGCATTTTATTGAGGTCTGTAGTAGGCCCAAAGCCATCAGAAGGTGCTTATTGCAAATGTTGTAGTATTTAGAGAGATATATCCAACAAGGTATCATACATGCCAAATGGAGATCATATGATCAACTTATGAGCCCGAAAAGTTGGCTATCCAACTAACCCCAACAAGGCCCAGAAAATCTTGGCTTTCCATCCCCTAGGGTTAGGTTTTTCGTTGTTTAGGTTTCCCCTTGTTGTTCAATAAAAAAAAGGCCATTGAGCCTCATTTTAATATAGTCCAGAGGCATGTAGCCACCACATCTCTTCTCAGAGACAAGCTACCACCGCCTAAGCTAGTTTTATTTCCATTCTGTATGTAAGCATCTTTCAGTTCTTTGATATTAATGAAATCAAGATTTATTTTTTGCTACCTTTATGTGTCTATGTTTATTCAGGTATTTTTTTGTGTTCCTACATGATTTCACATCTATCTATATATATATAAATTTAAAGCTTGAAAATTTAAATGCTTAGCTGAAGACAATGCCAATATATGAAGCACATATTATTGAAGCATGTTTGTGTAGTGGATGAGTTGTGTGTCTATTAAGAGCAAGAACTAATAATGCATAAATAGGAGGTGAAAATAGAATACAAATCTATTTTGGATCTAAAGGAAGATCCTGGTGCAAAGCAAAGATTAATTTAGTTAGTTGCATAATTTAGAACAACACAATGAATCTAAAAAGATAAGACTAAAGGAGAGAGAATTGGGGTGACTATAGAGAATTGCAGAGAAGTTAAGTGAATAAAAGAAGATAATTTATTAGAGAGGATTGATGTGATTGCATAGAAGTTAAGTGAATCAAAGAAGAAAATATATTATATAGGATTGATGTGATTGCAGATAATTTTTGAAAAGCATATTTAACTAAACATGAAAAAATTGCAAATACAAGATGAAATGGGATTGGTGTCTCCTACAATTTAGTGCTTTTAAATATGAGGGTATTTTTGTCTCATACAATTTAGTGCTTTTAAATATGAGGGGATTGGTGTCTCCTGAAGGTTAGTGTCTACAAAGATTTAATAGTAGATTGGTTCCTACATAAACCAATAAATTAAAATATTTTTTTTGTTTTCTCCTTGAATGGTTTCTGTATATATTCCACGTTTTATGCCTACTTATGATATTGGTGTTTAGTTTTTCATGAATGCTTTAAGTAAGTAAAAACCTATACTATACAAATCACCCTCCTCTTAGTATAATTGTGAATCCAACATTTGATATCAGAGCAGGTTCATTCAAAATTGGTCTAACCACTAGAAAGTAGATCTCAAGAGGATAAATGGTTAGTGAAGATGAATCTTTCTCAAATAGAGCCCCACTCTTTAATGGAACAAATATGAATTATGGAAGATAATAATTAGGACATATATGATGTGACTTGGAGTTGACATTGGATATTTGTTGTGAATGGTTATAAAATTATAGCAACACCTCCAATCGATCAAGATTCGAAAAGAGCCTTTTGTTAGTAATGTGATAGCAATGAATACCATTTTATATGGCCTTGAGGAACAAAAAATGGTCAAAGAAATGAAACATGTTTTTGTTAAAGATATTTCAAACAATTTTCAAAACAATTATGAAGATATTATAACAACCTTGGGTTAAAAGTCAATGTAATAAAGTTAATAAAGGAAAAATAAGACCAAGGGTCATGGGACATGTATTCCAAGTTGAATGTTGGGAAAAACATCATAGTGGGTGTCACTTTTGGTTTATTATGGCTAACGAATTTGGAAAAGGAATTAGCAAAGGCAAAGAGACTTTAATAGGCATTTATTTATGAGAATAAAGGAAAATAGGGAAAAGGAGAGATGAAGGGTTGTAGATTTGAATGAGAGGAAAATTGAAGGAAAAATAGAGGAAATTGAAGAAAATAAAGACCTCAATGATATAAAGGCTTATGAGGACCAGTTCACATCTTTTGTAAGTTTATATTTTGTCAGTTCAGTTTGAGAGCTCTCTCCTCTCATACTCTTGTACACTTAGAGAGTTCTTGGGGCACTCTAGAATTGGAGAATGGAAATCAAGGAAAGAAAAGGAAAACAAAGGAAGGGAAAGGAAAGAAAATGATAAGGAAGGAACGTTGGATCAAGCATCTTCAAGAAGATGAATTTGTAGGTAACATGTTGCATGTGTGATTTCCTAGCTGCTTTGTGAATGCACGATACATTCATTTATTTATTTGGTTCATTTTTTTTGTTGGCATGGATTTTGTCGAGTGTGACATTGGTTTCAACCTTGCATTGCCATTTTTGGATAGCCAATTAGCCATGGTGTGATGGGAATCTTTTTTGGTTGAGCTTTGGTTTTCAAGAAGGTTTTAGAACGGGGTGAGGTGGTCTTTGAAAAACTTGCAAGGGTTGGGGGTGGAGGTGGTATAATCTTTAGGAAGCCCTCAACAAGTGGGTCTAGATAGGAAAATTACTCAAGGCAATGGTGAAGAAGCTCTAAGGCATGAAAGGTTTTTTTGGGCTTTGTGATCTGTTGGCTGGTTTTGGCAAGATCACAGTAGCCTAAGGGTGGAGGTGGTTTAATATCTAGGAATCCCTAATTGTTTATATCTTGAGATACCACATTCATACTTGGAATATGACACGAGGGTGTTTGGCTGAAAAAAAGTTTTGGTTCAGCACAATGTATGGTTGAGCGGTACGTGGAATTCCTTGACATGGTTGGATTTTTTATAAGTTAATGAGTTATTTTATTATTATAATATATGAGGACTTGTACTTGTTATTATGATGATTTGACGTTTGTTATGTCATGATTGATAATTTGGCTATACGCTAGTTATAAGCATGGATTTGCAATGTACTTTAGTTATGTCTTGTTCAGGATTTGACAAATATTTGATGGTTAATGAATGCATGGGCTAACAAGTTTTATTGCAGCTATTATGAGAGGGCATTAGATCTTCTTGGTTATTCTCATAGAAGTTCCAAACTCCTATAATCAAATATTCATTCATGACCTATAGTTTACATGTTCACCACATGTTTGACGAAATGACTATCACAGTTAGGCCTAGTTAGGTCAAGTTCTTGTTCAAGTTTTGTATGATTAGCATTGTCTTGATGTAATTTATGATTATGAAAAGTCTCAAATGGTTATGGGTAATGGTTTGGAGGCTGACTTGGAATTGTGGCTTAGATATCTGGATCACACCCTATGAACTAGAGAATTTGGGCTGCAACCACATAGAAGCAGTGTTTTGCATACAGTTGGAGGGTCACAACCACACCCATGCACACTTGTGCATGTGGTTGGGGTGTTATGTTAGTGAAAAACAGTTAGCTCATGGTTGGGTCACCTAGGTTTGTCCTTCGGTGCTTGAGTGTCTTGTAAACCTTAAGGGATATTTGTGAGGTGTCATTTATCTCCCCTGAAATTCACTGAGGTATATTAAATATGTTTATATTATGTTATCTGACATGGTATGTTTGCATGCAGAAGAGGATCATATATGACTAGTAGAATGGTGGATTACAATTCATGAGACTCTCTTTATAGATCAGATGAGAAACACATAGATGAGTACTCTCCTAATAGAGCAGATACTTTGAGATGTCCAAAGGAAGAAATCAGAAGTTTTAAGGAAGACAATGATAGGATCATTTAGTCACATGAAAGACTTTCTAGGGCACAAGGAAAGCAAGCAGAAGTCAATGTAGTTATCCTTCACAATTTGTCATATTTGTAGAGATAGGGACAAACATGGATTAGTTATGGATAGGAGGAAAATACTAATGGGGCATATGGCAAGAGGCCTCATGGAGAGCATAGGTCAGATGGTGATGACACAGTTAAAGATGGTAGGTTCTTAGATAAACCTAATAAGGGAGGCAGTGGCTATGGGTTCTATTTTAGTCCTAGTTCAAACAGGTATCAAGATCATCAATGTTATCATCCTTATAGGACGAGTGAGAGGGGATATTTTCCAGATGCGTTCAAGAAAGAAAAGGCACCTACACTCGATGGATAGTTGAAGAAACCGGAATATGTAAAGGAATGGTTACTTGGAATGAAGTAGTTCTTTGAGTTACATGAGTACATCGAGAACATGAAGGTAGGGATAGATATTTTCAGTCTCAAAGAAAAGAATACATCTAGTGTGAGGATTTGAAGCATGTTGGAGACATCAAGATAAAAGAGTCGAGTTGGCATGAATTCAAGAGACTCTTCAAGAAGAAGCACTTATCAAAATGGCACTGAAATGAAAAGGCGAAGGACTTCTATGAGCTAAACATGGGATCTGAAAGATGAGGAGTACATGACTAAGTTCCTGGAGTTGTTGAGGTATGTGCCTTATCTTAAACATGAGAAGACAAAAGTTCAATGATTTATCAATGGATTTCCATTAACATTTAAGGATCGAATTTAGTATAATGAACCTTGGTAGTTAGAAGAAGTCATTGGAAATTTCAAGAATTATTATGAGAAATCGAAATGTAAGACCAAGTCTATGCAGGGTTGGAAAGGGAATGATAAGATTAAAGGAAAGTGGCCACTGAAGTAGGGATGGCCTCAGGATGTAGGTGAGAAGGAAAATGTTGCTCCTTACAAGAAGTTTAATGAAATTGAGAAGGGACATGGAACTCATCCTAGAGAGAAGAAAAATAAGGGTAGTGGTAGAGAACCGTTGTAGTGTTAGGTATGTGGAAAGGGTCATCATAAGAAGGATTTTCCATTGTATCATGGTGGAATACCTCAGATGTACATCGGTTAGACAATGTAGACAATTGGGGATCTGGGTGATAACATTACTCATATTTATGTGGATTTTGATAACAAGTAGGGAGATCATTACGCATCCATTATTGAGGTGAAGGGTAAGCTCTGTAATCAAGTTGTTTCCATTTTGATTGATCCTTGATCTAATTATAGTTATGTTAATATTGACCTGGTGGATAAGTGTGGTTTGAGAAAATAAGTGAATGTAGAGTCTTGGTTGGTGTAGTTGGTTATAGGTACAACAAAAAGAGTTCGTGATTTCTTAAGCGCTTTTGAATTTGAGATGAATGGTATGCCTACATCAACACATCTAAATGTGCTTCCATTGGGATCATACAGTACGTTTCTGGGTATGGATTAATTGTACTTTCATAGGACTAAGGTGGATTTTTATGAGAAGGTTATCGAGTGCTTGAATAATGATGGAGAAAAGATAATATCATAGGGTAAGAAGAAGCCTACATTGATGAGAATGGTTACAACCATGTATGAAAACAACAGTGGCAGGAAAGGGTGTGTATTGCCCATACTACATGTTTCTAGTGATAAAGGTAAGGATGTTGAGGATGCAAAAGTCTTGAAGAGGTATATGATTTTGCAGTAGTTTTAGGATGTATTTACAACAGAGATTTTAGAGTTGCATTCTCAAAGGGAAGTGGATTTCTATATTGAGTTGGTACTAGGAGCAACACCAACATCAAAGTCATCTTATAGGATGAGCACTTGAGAACTAGTGGAATTGAAGTTGCAGATGAAGGAAATGCTTTACAAGGGATACATTAGGCCAAATGTGTCTCCTTGGGGTGCACCAATGTTATTTGTGAAGAATAAGGATGGTACTCTCAGGTTATGTATTGACTACAAACATATCAATAAGGTGACGATCAAGAATAGGTACCGATTAACAAGGATTGATGATTTTTTTGGTCAATTGAAGGGAGAAGTAGTGTTATAGAATAGTGATTTTAGATCAAGATATAATAAGGTATGCATCAAAGAAGGGGACATTTACAACACTGATTTTCAAACTAGGTATGGGAATTATGAGTTTGTTGTGCTTCCTTTTAGTTTAACTAATGGTCTAGCTACTTTCATGTGTTTGATGAACAATGTGTTGCATCATTTTCTGGACAAGTTTGCGATCATATTCATTATGATTTATTTATATATCCTATGAATGTGGAAGAACATGCATAACACCTGGCATTAGTTTTAAGAATGTTTAGAGAGCTTCAATTGTATGCCAAGCTTAGTAAGTGCAGTTTCTTTCAAGTAGAAGTTAATTAGTTGAGACATGTTGTTTCTAAGGAAGGCATAATAGTGGATCCAGAAAATATTAGAGCTATTAGGGAGTGGGAAACTTCAAAGAATGTTGGGTTGTGTTATATTCTTTCCATGACTAGCCCACGTAGTTAACAATGGGGTTAGAATGGGGGTAGATCCCCCCCTTTGTTGCGCTGATTGCGTAGCAAGGGGAGTCACAGGGGGTTTGAGGGGTGTAGGTAACCACACTCTATGGGGTCCAAAATTTTAGTTTTGGACCCTATGCTAGGTTGGGCGGACCTACCTATGATTTTGTGCATGATTTTCACACATGGTTTTGGATGTGATGGTTTTCAATCCATGGTTTTGGATGCGATGGTTTTTGGTCCATGGTATTGGATGCTTCGACATGTATAAAAATGTATTGTAACATAGAAAGGAACATAATGAAAAATCAAGCTGCTAGTCCCAGTTTTGTGATCCTGGGGAAAATCTCTGTGTATATGTGTTTTATGTGTTATGCTCTCCCATTGTTTATTTTCTGCGTTTTAGAATTCGTATGCAGGTAATTTCTATACGGGGTTAAAACCCACATTTGGTATCAAAGATATTTTGGCTTCAATGGGACACCTTTGTTGCTGAGGGTTTTCGCTTAGGCCTATGGTACACCCTGTTCAATGGGAGATATACGAGATCGATTCTTGTGGTGAAATAAGATGGTGAGAAGTGGAAAGATAGAGATCGAAAAATTTAATGGTCAAAATTTTGAGTTTTAGAAACTCAAGATGGAGGATCTGTGGTGGATAAAGATTAGTGGATTGCAGTAGATCTGGGTACTAAACCAATGGGAGTGTCCAATGAAGAATGGAAGAAGTTGGATTGGAAGGCAAAGAGAACAATATGATTGTGTGTCTGAGATTCAGTATTTCTGAATGTATCAGGGGAAGCTACGTCGAAGGCTTTGTGGGACAAGTTAGGGAATTTGTACCAATAAAAGTCTCCGGTGAATAAATTGTTCCTACGGAAAAAGTTGTACAACCTGAGGATGAAAGATGGAGACTCGGTGATAGAGCATTTAAACGCATTTAATAATATGGTAAGTAAGTTAACATCTATTGATATTAAAATTTCAGATGATGATAAGTGCATCAGTTTGTTGTGTTCTCTACCAGATTCATGGGATAATCTGGTTATTGCAATAGGTAGCAACGTAACTGCCTTGTAGTTTGATGAAATAGACTCATCCTTACTAGCGGAGGAGATGAGCAGGAAAAATATGGAGAGCCAGAGTGGTGATGCCTTGTTTGTACGAGGACAGTCCCAAAACAGAAACAAAAATAAGTCATCGAGTGGGAGATCTAAATCTAGAGGGAGATCTAAATCTCTAGGAAAACCTGTAAAGGTGGTGTGCTAGAAATGCAGAAAGGAAGGGCACTACAAAAGGCACTGTAAATATAAAGCTCCTAACAAAAGGAAAGGGATTTGATGATGCTCCTTCTGAAGAGGCAAAAACCACCTCATATGAAGGTGGGGATGTGTACTTGGCTTCTTCAAGTACACATGTAGAACATGAGGCATGTTTGATTGACTCAGGTGCATCCTTTCACTTCACTCCCCATAGAGAGTGGTTCTATGAGTATGAGAAATATGATGGTGGTGATGTCTTCTTAGGGGATGCTAGGAAGGCTAGAATCGTTGGTCGCAGAAAAGTAAAGTTGAAGCTGCAAGGTGGAAGGGTTAGAACACTTCCAGGTGTTCTACATATTCCTGCATTGCCCATAAATCTTATTTCTGTAAGAAAACTGGATGATGTAGGTGTAAAAACAGTGTTTGAGAAGGATACCTACAATATGGTTCAGGGAGCACTGGTATTGATGTGGGGAGTTTGGACTGGAACTCTATACAAGTTACAAGGTAGCACTGTTGTTGATGGGTTGAACAGTTCTATGGTTCCTGAAAGTGGAGTAGAAAATCTAGTGGTCTCTGGAGAGAGTACCACGTTATTGCATCAAAGACTTGGACATATTGGAGATAAGGGCCTTCGAATACTTCATGGTAAGGGTATGGTAGCATGTATGAGTAATATCTCTTTGGATTGTGATTTTTCTTAAAATTGTGTATATGGGAAGTGGAATCGGGTGAGTTTCCCCTTTGGTGATAAGAGGGAAAAACATATATTAGAGCTTATGCACAGTGATGTGTTTGGACCTGTGAAGGTTCCATCACTAGGTAACTCTGTGTACTATGTATCATTTATAGATGACTTCTCAAGGAATACATGGATATATTTCCTTAAGAAGAAATCTAAAGTATTTAACAGGTTTAAAGAATTCAAGGATTTGGTGGAAAACCAGACAAAGAAGAAGATAAAGGTGTTGAGGAAAGATAACGATGGAGAGTTTTGCAGTAAGGAACTTGAATAATTCTGTAAGAAGTGTGGTATAGCACGACAGAAGACTACTCCATATACACCTCAGCAAAATGGAGTTGTAGAAAGAATGAACAAGACGTTGACAAAAAGGGAAAGAAGCATGCTTAGTGGTGCTAGGATAAGATAGGAATTCTAGGTAGAGGCAGTGGAGATAGCATATTACCTAGTCAATATATCACCTTCATCAATGTTGGAGGATAAGTCTCCACAAGAGGTATGGACTGGTAAGAAATCATCTCTTTCACATCTGAGGGTATTTGGATGTGATGCATATGTACATGTTCCAAAGGAGAAACGAACCAAGTTGGATAGTAAATTTGAAAAGTGCATCTTTATTGGGTAT